>PVJS01014066.1:22430-41108 GCA_004027185.1 Glis glis
CGAGCTAGAGAGAGAGAGAGAGAGAGAGAGAGAGAGAGAGAGAGAGAGAGAGAGAGAGAGAGAGAGAGAGAGAGAAGAGCTGAGGCTGGCCGCAAACCTGGATCCTCCGGTCTCCGCCTCCCAAAGTACTGGGATTACAAGCGTGCGCCACCACGCCCGGCCGATCCATGTTATTTCTAATCAAATCAAGAATGGAAATTTTCCAGCACCCAAAGGTTCTCTCATATCCCTCCCAATCAATACTCATTCCCAGAGGTAACCACTAACTCCCAAACTAAAGTCACTTTGCCTATTCTTGAAGTTCATGTAAATGAAATCATATTATATACTCTTCTGACTCTAGTTGTTTCTTGAGGCATAATGTACACATGGTTCATCATCTTGTTCTTTTATTAATATGTACTGTACCATTGCATGAATATAACAAAGTTGTTTTGTCCTATTTTTTTGCTGAAATGAATTTGGACTGTGTCCAGGTTTGGGTTATTATGGAAATGCTGTGATGAACATCCTCACATAAGTCTTCTGATGGACACTAGCAATCATTTCTGTTGGGTATATGCCAAGTAATGAAATTGCTGGGTCAAAAGTTTGGCATATATTTAGCTTCAGTAGATCTCTAGTTTTCTAAGATGGTTGTATAAATTTAAGTTCCCATCAACAGTGTATACGAATTCAAACTGCTTCTATTTATTCATATTGTTTGTTTAATTTTAGACATCCTTACTTCTGATACTTTTCTATTTATATAATAGTTTCTATAGTCTTGAATGCTCTATACTAAAATCTTGCTCTTTAATACATTGTAACTCTTTTGCTCTTCTGTATGAAAAAAAAAATTTACTGTCTAACTGGGCCGAGATAGTATCTCATTATTTTTGTATCTCATTATTGATATTAAACATTTTTCATATATCTGTTGAGCATTTATATGTCTTCTTTTGAGAAATATATACTTAGATTGTTAGTTCATTTTAAAATTGGGTTATTTGGGTTTATTTTACTTTTTTTTCTATTGAGGTTTTTGAGTCCCTTGTATATTCTGGATATTAGCATCTCTTCAAACATATAGTTCACAAATATTTTATTCCATTCTCTAACTTGTTTCTTTACTCTGTTGATTATTTCCTTTGCTATGCAGAGCTTTGTAGTTTGATATCAATTTTTATTTTGTTGCCTGTGGATTTAGGGTCATATCCAAAAAATCTTTGCACAGATCAATATCCTGAAGTGCTTCCCCCATGTTTTTTGTAGTACTTTCACAGTTTCAGGTATAACATTTTGAGTATTTAATCCATTTTGAGTTGATATTTGTAACTAGTGAAAGATAGACACATAGTTTTATTCCTTTGCTGCAGACATCCAGTTTTCCCAGCACTATTTATTGAAGAGATTGTTCTTCCCCCAGGGTATGTCCTTGACTCTAGTAAAAAATCAGTTGGCATTAAATGTGTGATGTTATTTCTGGGCTGTCTATTCGACAGCTTTGTCTATGTGTCTGTTTTATTCCAATACCATGGTCTTTTGATTGCTATACCTCTGTAGAATATTTTGAGCTCAGGTAGTGTGATACTTCCAGTTTTTTATCCCCCTCCCTCCCTCAATATTGCCTTGTTTATCCGGGTTCTTGGTGGTTCCATGCAGATTTCAAGATTGTTTTTTCTAATCCCATGAAGAATGACATTTATATTTTCATGGAGATTATATTGAACCCTTAGATCACTTTGGGTGGTATGAATATGTTAACGATTTTAGTTAATCCAGTCAGTGAACAAGGTATATCTTTATTTATTTTCATTCTCTTTTATAATTTTTTGCAAGTTTCTTTGTAGAACTTTTTCACCATTTTCCAGTGGTTTCTATTTGTTTGCATTTTTGTTTAAGAGTCTGTGTCTGAGCTAGTGAGAAATGCTGTTCTATAATTTTCTTTTCTAGTAATGTCTTTGTCAAATTTTTGTATCAAGGTTATGAAGGCCTATGAAACAAGTTGGAAAACATTATTTTACTATTCTCTGAGAAACTTTGCATAACATTGGTCTATTTCTTTCTTAAAAGTATGGAAGAAGTAACCAACAAAGCCACTTGGACCTTGATTTTTTTAAGAGAAGACTATTTTTATTAAATACAATGTTTTTTATAATTATAGGAGCATTCATATTTTTGTTTTGTTTTGTTTTTCTTTTTGATATTGGGAATTGGACCCAAGGGCAGGCTATTTCTGAGTAACACCCCCAGCCCTATTTTATGTATTTATTTTTTATTTGAACAGATTTCACTAAGTCGCTGAGGGTCTCACTAAGTTGTTGAGACTGGCCTCAAATCTGTGCTCCTCCTGTCCCAACTTCCCAAGTACTAGGATTACAGGTATGTGCAATCATACCTAGCTATATTTATGTTTCTGATTTCTTGTTATCAGATATGACAATGTTCATTCATCTAAAGTTTTTAATGTACAATTGCTCAAAACTTTATTAATGATTGAAAGAGTATTAGTGATATCTTCTTTAAAATTTGATGATGATTATTTATACTTTCTTTTTTGTTCTTAGCTAAGGAAAAGTTATATATATATATAAATTGTGGTACTGGGGATTGAACCCAGGGACATTCTACATCTGAGTTACACCCCCAGCCTTTAATTTTTTTTAATTTTGAAACAGGGTCTTGCCAGGTTGATGAGTCTCAGTACTTGCTGAGGCTGTCCCCAAACCTGCAATCCTCCTATCTCAGCCTCCCAAGTACTGGGATTACAAGCATGCACCACCACGCCTGGCTATAATATATTTTATTAATATATTAAATAACCACTAGCTTTGCAGATTTTTTTTCTCTTATAAACTTTCTGTCATTTCTTTTTGTTTTATCTTTATTAATTTGTTTCTTCTAAATTGAGCTTAATTAGATGTTCCTTTTTCTATATTCTTGGGATTAAAGCTCACCTAACTCATTTTCAATTTTTCTTCTTTTCCAAATGTGCCTTAAGAAATTACTAGAGGAAGGCACAGAACCAACACTCCAACATATAGGCACTTGTAAAAGCTTCCTCAATAAGACCCCTAAAGCTCAGAAAATTAAAGCAAGAATTAATAAATGGGATGGCATTAAATTAAAAAGTTTCTGTTCATCAAAGTAAACCATTAAGGGTCTATAAAGAGAGAACCTATAAAATGGGAAGAGTTCTTTGCCAGCTATTCCTCTGATAGAGGACTAATATCTAGAATGTACAAAGAACTTAAAAGACTTAACATTAAAAAAATAAATAACCCAATCAAGAAATGCACAATTGAACTAAATAGACATTTAACAAAAGAGAAAATATAAATAGCAAATAAATATATGAAAAATCTTCAACATCATTAGCAATCAGGGAGATGCAAATCAAAACTACACTGAGATTCCATCCAACCCCAATTAGAATGGAAATCATCAAGAAGTCAGACAACAATAAATGCTGGTGAAGATGTGGGGAACTAGGAACTCTTCTGCACTGTTGGTGGGATTGCAAATTAGTACAGCAGCTTTGGAGATCAGTGTGGATATTCCTCAGAAAACTGGGAATAAAACCACCATATGACTCAGAAAACTGGGAATAGAACCAGCCATACCACTACTGAGTGTCTGTCCAAAGAAATTGAAATCAGAATATTCTAGTGATGCATGCATATCCATGTTTATAGCAGCACAATTCACAATAGCCAAATTATGAAACCAACCTAGGTGTCCATCAACAGATGAATGCAATACAAAATTTTGGGATATACACACAATGAAATTCCACTCAGCAATAAAGAAGTACAAAATTATGCCATTTGTTGAAAAATGTATGGACCTGAAGAACATTATGTTATCCAAGATTAGCAAATCACAGAAAGTGAAAAGTCATGTTTTCTCTCATGTGGAAACTAGGGAGTAATTGGGATACAAGAGGGACTTTAACTAATGGAGGAGAAACCTGAATGGAGTGATGGAGTGGGTCTAGGGGAAGATAGGAGGGGAGAAGAATTAATGAAGGAAACATTTCCATTGACGTTCTGTACACATGTGAAATTATCAATGCCAATCTCAGTATCCTGTATGGGGAAGGGGAGGGAGTAGGGAGGGAGCCAGGGAGAAGCTCACCAAGTGCTGTGTGCATGTATGTCCCTATCACTCTGAACTACATTATGATGTGAGACTACAATGCGCCAATAAAAGTATGTATGAAAATGTATATTGTCCCCTAAATTTTACTTACATCCTATAACTTAATTGTTTGCCATTTTGATTACTAATATAAAACCTTTGTGTGTCTTTAGTCTATATCTGTCCTTACTACAAACTACTCTGTACTTCCCCTTTTAATACGTGACTTCCGTTGCTTGTAATTTTTGTTCTTTCCCTTCTTTATTAGCACCTTTCAACTTTGCACCAATTAGTTGCTCTCTATGTCTGTCTTGTATTCAAGTTACCTATGAGCAACCGTCACAGGAGTGGTTTGTCAGGTTATTAACTACTGAATATTGGAAATTTAGAACCATCATTTTTTTTCAATCAAGTGCACACCTGAGCTCAGTAGCCAGAATAAAGGAGTCAAATAATGCTTCCCATTGGTATTAGTTTTCTAGGTCTGCTCCAAACTGAATACCACAAACTTAGTCACTTAAGCAACAGAAATTCATTGTCTCATAGTTCTGGAGGCTGGAAGTCAGCTGAATTGGTTCTTTCTGAGGCTGTTAAGAAGAATCTGTTTTATGGTTTCTTTTATCCTCTGACAGTGTTCTGGCAGTCATTGGTATTCTTTAGCTAGAAGAAACATTGCTCCTGTCTCTGCCTTTATCTTCACATGGTGTTCTCCCTCTGTGCATATCTGCAACTAAATTTCTTCTTTTTATAAGGACACAGTTGTATTGGATTATGGCCTACCCTCTCCATTATGGGCTCATCTTAATTTCATCTGCACATTCTGATATATTGAGGGTTACAACTCCAAAGTATCAACTTGGCACGGGGCTCAGTTCAGTCTGCTATCCCCATCACAGGTGCTACACCTACAAAAAAGGCCATGAGGTCGTTCTTGAATTTTTTTAAAGTAGTATTATTGTTATTATTTAAAACTTATCATGATTACTTTAGGGACTAAATTATAACACAAATACATGTGGCAGTGTAATTTTTAAAGAATCATTCATCAGTTTCAAGTTTTCTCTTCTGTCCTCAGTGATCCTCCTGCTAAGATTTTAAAAAACTACCTTTATCTAAATCATTTACCATTTGGCTTCCTGTTAGGTTCTGCTAAGGAATCATTAAAGGGAGATCGACAGGATGTATTATATGCTTAGTCCATGTATATAAATAAAAGGCACTAAACCAAAGAAAAAAGGGCACCCTGCAGCATGTAAAAGAAAAATGTGTCTTAGAAGGTGAGAAGAGTAGATCTTGATTCAAGATGATGAGTGGGAGCAGTGTAGACATTGTCTGAGAGAGAGGTGAGCATCTCAGGGGATTTGAAGATAGGACAAATGAGTACGATCCCAAGAGGTACTGGTGACTGGTTAATCCTAGTTCAGTTGCACGGTGCTCATCTCAGTGATGGAAATGGACATCCCCACAAACAGCTTCTCTTCTCCCTGCTTTGCTGAATAATCAGCTCCTAAATCAATATCCCCACATGGATGAGAATGTTAGACCAATCCTTGATTGCAGTGTTGTATACTAACTTAAAGGAGAAGGGTAAAAACCAAGTACCTGGCTTCTGTATCAAGTCATTAGAGTGAAAACTTCCTAAAGCATCAGAGGAGAATCCAGATACTGATAAAGTTCAATAAAGTTCATTAAATGAGTCAAAGTTTAAGCCCGTTATATTTGGATTCCAATCAGGAACAATATATATTTCCAATATGTTGGCTGTCTTTTTGTTGTTTGGACAGGCAGATGTTTTAAACTTGTAGGGAATGAAAATCATTGATTTTGCCCTTAGAAATGTTTTAGAACATTATCCCCCATACAACAGCTAAGTAAATGTTGATGTCTATTTTCATATTTTGAGGTATAAAATGTATTAGAAATATTAGTTAGATAGAATGTGTTTTGTTCATTGATATGAAATGAGAATCTTAGTTGCTTATTTTCTCTACTTGTGAAAAACAAATTTCCCTATCACAACTTCATCTGGAAAAACTCAGACTAGTGGGTGTGGGAAAACACCACACTAGGTACCACCATTGACCAACAAGAACACAATCTACTCTTCATTTATATTTCAGAAAAAGCAAGTCATTAAGAAAAATGAAATATTACTTAGTAAAGGAATCCTTCTCTGTACTCCAGGCTCTACTCGACAGATAGTTTTAATGGACCCATATCCAGTGAAGAGAGTTTAAAGGGAGAAAGCTATAGGGATAGACTCTGATATTCTTCACTCATTGATATGCCCATATTATGGAAAACCTAGGTTACAACTATTAAACTATTATTTACATGTGTTGTAAAATTATCTAATGTTGTCAGGAATCCCCAAAGAGTTTAATGCAATTAGTACCCTTCAAATGAAGGCAGTGACTATCAAATTGTAAGCTGATTAAATTATTATGAAATTTAAAATAGCAATGAGAAATATGACTCTTGACTCCCTCATACCTAATATTCTATCTATAAAATCAAACTGCCTCATTACTTATTATACAGTAATAGAGTTCCTGAGTAATAAATCCCTTGACCTGGTCAAGCTCATTTCCTACATTCTAAAGTCTGTGCTCAAGAGTTACTAATCCACAATTCTTCCAATCATAGTAATTATGCTAGCAAAACTCCTGACAGAATTAGATGATGTGACTTATCAAATCAGAGAAAATTAGCCAACATAATATTGTAATCTTAGTAAGAGCAAATGAAACAACACACTACTTCTCTAAGTTCTTGATTAGAAAATATTTCTGTATTCCTCTTGCAGTGTTAAGATAGTCAAATTAGAGTGGGATATTAGGTGAATGAAATATAAGTATATGAAGATTATCTTAGGATGAGTTTTTTCCAATTTTTGTTATAGAACACCCAAATCTACAGTTTCCAACAGAACACAACTTTTTAAAAATTTAATAATTAATAATTATTTTCTATCTTATCTAAATATTTAAAATAACATTTAATGGGATATAAATACATGTGTTGTGCATGCACACATACAAACACACACTATATATATATATATCTTATCTATTCTTTTATCCTCAACATTTAAACACAGAAAATATTCATTACATATTTCAAGAATATATAAGGCATTTTGGGGTTTGGGTATAAGAACTTCTTTTCTTTTTGTAATTTTGTTTTACCTTTCCCCAGGCCTCTTATATATTCAACTTTCTCATTCTACCTTTGGATGTTATTGTTCCTCATTAGAATTTTGAGGAAGCATAATTAATATATTAATTTATCATTGTTTTCTCTTTTTTCTTACCTCTCCATTTTAAGATGGTAATTAGAACTTTGAGAAAATATTCTTTAACAGTAAGGCCAAAATAAACACTTTTATACCTTTGCTTTTTTATTTTTTTGCATAATGTATATATTAACCAAAAAATAAAAAATAAAACTAAGCCTGGGATATTTAAGAAAAGATGGAGAGAGGAGGTTGCATTTGAAGAGAAAAAGGAGTGATTCTGAGTGGAAAGAGGTTGCCTATATTGCCAGTGAATCTTAAGCTTATCAGAGATACCTAATGGAAAAGATTGGCAAGATGGCAGAGGATAGGGCCGAGAACAAAATTAACAATTGTTACAGACTTGTGGAGAGATGCTGGAGTTCAGGGAACCACGGTAAGCTTGTGCCATGAAGATGTCAGGGTCAACTATGATATACTAAAGAATGGAGGCCAACTATTACTTTTCCAATGGAAATTGGAGACTAGTTTTCCACATTCCCATTGTTGTATGGATTTTAAACTATGAAGTATGAAGAGGATATGAACAGGACCTGATGAGTAACTATAAAATGGATTACAGTTGATTTAAAGAAAATATTTAAAAGTGAAATATTTGTTGTGGATGCCAGATTGGGGTCCAATTAATACATAATCCAAATCTACCTTCTGCCACCTATTATAAATGAACTATTTTTTTGTGTGTGTAGTATGGGGGAAGGGGTTGAACCCAAGGTTTACTTCTGAGCTACACTTCTTTTTATTTTTTATTATTTTTTTTTTTTTTTGCGGTACCAGGGATCGAACGCAGGGGCTATCTACCTCCGCGCTACGCCCCCAGCCCTATTTTTTATACTTTACTTTATTTTGAGACCGGGTCTCACGAAGTTGCGGACGGCCTCGCTAAGGAGAGAGAGAGAGGGAGAGAGAGAGAGACAGGGAGAGAGAGAGAGAGAGAGAGAGAGAGAGAGAGCGTGTGCACACGCACGCGCGTGCGCAAGCTGAGGCTGGCTGCGAACCCAGATCCTCCGGTCTCCGCCTCCCAAAGTACTGGGATTACAAGCATGCGCCACCACGCCCGGCTACTTCTGAGCTACACTCCTAACCATAATTTTTTGTTCTTGAAACAGGGTATCTCTAAGTTACCATGCACTGGCTTTGATCCTATAATCCTCATGTTTCAGCCTCCCGATTACTGGAATTATAGGCATGTGCCACACTTACAAATGAACTTTGGTGAACATTTTCTTTATTGTCTAGAAAGCTAATATGGGTATAATATAATATCAGTAAATTTCTAGACAATTTGCAAGATGATGAAAAATTAGGAACTGTAGCTATACATTTGTCATGTGGATAAGTCATGTAATAAATCATTTTGAAGATATGTCAGTATTTCCTGGTCATTTATTTTTAATACTTTTATTGGTGCATTATAGACTCACATCATAATGTAGTTCATAGTGATAATGAAAAACATGCACACAGCATTTGGTGGACTTTCCCCTGGCTTCCTCCCCATTCCCCACCTTCCCTATAGAGGGTATTGAGATTGACATTGGTATTCTCGCCTGGTCATTCAAAAACTGTAATAGAAAACGATCAAGTCTTCAGATGTTCTCTTGAATTGTTGGTTGATTATTATTAGGTATCATTTCAAATAAAAGCATAGTTTCCTCAATATAAATTCTTGGGAATTTCAATTAGTGTGTGTGTGTGTGTGTGTGTGTGTGTGTGTGTGTGTGTGTCTGTGTGTCTGTGTGTGTACACATATACTTGACAATGATGAAAACAAGAAGCTATCCCTTCATCAATATAAGACAGTATGAAGCTTCTTATACTTCAAAATAGTTTATCATTAGAGAAAAATCTATACATTTACATGTGGTATTAGTCTCCTAGGATTTCAGCCAAAAAAATCTATGAAATAGGTTGCTTAAAACAGTATAAATTTATTGTTTCTCACACTATAGCACATGATGTACATACACAAACTTATAAGACTCAATCATTATCCAGAGCATGAAAGGGAGGGATGGGGGAGAGAATAGGGTAGGATTGGAGGGAGGGCTAAATGTGCATTGTGTGCATGTATGATGTTCATACCCTGACATATCAAAATGTATAATTACAATGCACCAATAAAAAAAAGGAAAAAAATTTATTGTTTCTCAATTCTGGAGACTACAAGCCCTGGATTATAGTATCATCAGTGCCATGCCCTCTGAAGACTCTTGATATGAGTACTCCCTTTCCTCTTTCCACTCCTGGTGTTGCTAAAGAAGAATTATATTAGACCAGTAAAATAGGCAAGGTCAACTTTATTCAAGACTGATGAGTTAAAAATTGAGACTTTTTGCAGTAGAGAAGAAAGACTGAACTCTACTGAAACAGAATGCCAGCGTTTGTAAGCCCTGGGGTGAGCTAGTAGAAAGGTACTGAAGGATGTCAGGTGGGAGGTTGGTCACTTATAATTGGGTCATCTGTGCTTGCTAATTGGTGCTTACCAAAGTTGGGCTCCTAGGGAGACTGACCGAAAGAGACGTTATTATCCCTTTGAAGAATTTCATTCAAAAGAGATAGTTTCTAGGTCCTGAGAAAGATATTCTGATATTGTAAAACTGGCCAGAAGCTGGAAGAAGATTTATATCAAAGGGACAGAGAAAGAACTTTCAATTGCAAGTTTTCTAAAGTAAATGCTTTTAAAAAAGATGGTCAGGGGCCTACAGTTAGGAAAAAATTTAACATTTAAACTTTGTGGAACATTATGATCATCTTGGTCAATAGTTATTGACAATCCTTGGTGGCTTTCAGCTTTTAGACAAGTGACTGTAATATCTGCCTCTGTCCTCACCTGGACTTCTCCTCTATGTCAGTGTCTACTTTCTCTTAGTTAATGATCAGTACATTATCATGTCAACTAACTACATCATATTAACTAATTCTACGTCCAAATAAGACTTCATTATTCTATATTTAGGGGAGATAGGAATTTTTTGAGGTACATTATGCAACCCAGTATGCATGTAACTTCATAAATACACTTCAAGACTTATTAGAGGAGAAGAAACTTTACCTTATACAAAATTGTCATTTTCTCCTAATATTAAAATTAATTAGCAAACTGTTTTCTAGGTGATATTCACCTACCCATCCCCATCCATGTCTAAACACACATCAAACTGCTGATATTTAGGATTACATATGCAAAGGGAATTGTGACATTTTGTGAATAGTGAAACAGTTTCTTTTATTTTCTTACAGTATTCACATGTATCTCTAAAAATAAAATGCAATCCACCTTCTATTAAGGAAAATATAATTCTGTATAAGAAAAATAGAAGAAAGAAATTTTATAATGAAGAAAACAAAAGAGCTAAAGTTTTCTTCTCTTTCCACTTATATAACTTATTATGATTCTTCAAATAATTTTTGTCTATATCTTTTAAAAGTGTCTTTGGGAGGCTGAGTTGAGGATCACAGGTTCAAGGCCAGTCTTGGAAACATAGGCCCTTAGCAACTTAGTGATACCTTGTTTCAATATGAAAAATAAAATAGGAGTAGGGACATAACTCGAAGGTAGAATGCCCCTGGTTCCATCCCCAGTACCACTAAATAAATAAATAAAGTCTTTGTTTTACATGTTACTTCATTTTTTCTTATAATTACTTTTTTTTCGCAGTACTAGGGATTGAACCCAGAAGCATTCTACCTCTGAGCTACACCCCCAGCCCTATTTTTTTGTTGTTATTCTTTATTTTGAAACAGGGTCTCACTAAGTTGCAGAGGGCCTCACTAAGTAGTTGAGGCTGGAGGCAAACCCAGATTCTCCGGTCTCAGCCTCCCAAGTACTGGGATTACAAGTGTGTGCCACCACGCCCGGCTTATAATTACTTTATTGAAGGAAACGGTAGATTTGATATGCTTAGACTAGATATGAGAATATTACCTATATATATAAACATGCCAAACTATTTAATTTTCATCAAATAAAAATTGAATGAGGGAAGTCTAGAAATCACATTTAATGTAAATCAAAAGCTATATTTTACATGGTATACATCATGAGCCAATATAAAATAGATAATTTTTTACAGGTAAGTTGCTATTGCCATAATCTGGGAAAATTTTTCATGGTAAATTGGACTGTGATGGTGGTTAGAAGATGAATAAAAGTGATATTATGGTAAATTTTGACTCTAGAACCATGAGAATTTGCAGGAAGTTTGGATGTGGGTAAGGAAGTAAATGGAGAAAACAATGATAATCCTAAATGTTGTCATTGTCATTTAGGTATATTTTGGTGTTATTTACTGAGATAGTTAATTATAAGGATGGGAAAGTCAGCGAGTAGAGGTTTGGGACAGTTTAAGATTTTATGTTTTCTTTTTCCTAAGCAGGAATATGAAATAGGCAGTAAAATATGTTAATCAGAAATTCAGAAAGGAGGTCTGGACTGGCATACTTTGGAAAACCAGGAATCTATACTGTTCAAGTAATAGAACTATTTGATACTAATATTTAATGCTTATTGAGTGTCTATATTGTCCTACATACTGTTTTATTGATTACATTTATTACCTACAGAATTATCATAATTTTATATTGATTGTATACTTATGCCAATGAAAAATCTTAGGTTCAAATGGGGCATATTAAGATAAATTTTGATGAAATGACCAGAAAGTACAATTCCAACTAGCTTAAACTACATGGAGAATATGTATCTGGAGATAAATATAGCTTTATATGAGGATATAGTATCTTAATGTTGTCACCAAGGACATCATGTTTTATCATGATATTTTGCTTCTGTTTTGGTTTCATCTAAATCCAGAATCACCTCATAATCAAGCAGAATTGTCAAGAGCTCTGATTCTCCATGGCGCCTATCCAGCAGAGAAGAGAGAGCACCTTTGTCCCACCTCACATCTAAATCCTGAAATTCACTTTGATTGAACTGACTAGATCAATCGTATTTGCCTTAAATCAGCCTTTGTTTCTCTGGCCTTTGGGAAGTCCCCAGGCAAGAAGAAAGATGTGTAGCACCTGGGAATTCTAAGCTTCCTAGGAAGTGTCTACTGAAGTTGAAGTTGGAACCAGAGGGAGGCAGAGGTGATGGCATGTGGGTTTCAAAGGCAGTTTGCTCTAAATAACAAGAAAGAATTGGGGGCAAAAAGGATAAGTGCAGGAAATGGAATCAGGAATTAGGCCAACATTATAAATGCATGTCATGAAATTCTTTTCATTTACTGAAAGTGAGCTATAAATTGTAAGTTGTTTAACCACCAATGGGAAAATGGAAATATTATCTCTTCCACAATTAAGGAAATCCATCAAAAGAAAAAACGAAGAGAGTTAATAAGAATAATAGCTATTCTAAGTATTAGCCCTACCCCCTCCCTGAATAAACACAAGATTGTGACATCTGAAAAAGGAACTACACAAAATAATAAATGATAACCTCAACAATGGCTTAACAAATCCATCCACAGGTTACAGAGAGCACTTCTTGTACTGAACAATGGCATAACACTAAAGTTCAAATCAGGATAAGAAGTCCTTTGGAGACCAGTTTGTAATATAATCCATGTTGCAGCTTATTAATGACCAAAATTAATCTGGGAATAATCTTTTGAGTATACCATTTAGGTAATATTTTAAAATATTGCTTTTCTTAAAAAATGTTTTGATATTCCTTGATAGCAGATAATTTACCCATTTAAATATATACTATATACAACTGTATTCTCTCATAAGTATTTAGATTAGCCATCATGTACAGTATAGTAGTGAACAGTTTTTAATGATTAGCTCAATATGACTTCCTAGTATAACTGATAGAAAAAATTAGTAGGAAAAGCTAAAGCAATTCTGTTTTACCATCCTATTTCATAGATTGTACCTGCATGATTGATGGCGATTCTAGATGGGTAGATTTTAGGCAAACATTGACACAGGAGAAGTTCTAGAGGCAAATCACAGGAATGATTATGAAATGCAAATCATGTTTTACAGAAAACTATTGGGAATAACGGGGAAGGTTTAATTTTAAAGAAATGCTTCTAGGTAAATGATGAGAGAATGTAATAGCTAGCTTCTAAGGTAAAAACAGATACCACACAGGAAAGATGCCATGTATCTGAAAGGCAAACTAGACCCCAGTACACAACTCATAGGGAACTAGGTTTCTACAAACTGGAAGGAAGATCTCCCTAGTAGTGAGAAGTTCCACATAGGAAATAGGCTTCCTCAGCAAGTGATAGGTCCATGTCCTTGGAAATAAGTTAGTAGGAAAAGATATTGGTGGGAGATGACTCAGCTTAGATATATGACAGTGGCAAGTGACTATAAAGTACATTAGAACACTAGAAGCCTGTTGTTCTGGTTAGCATTCCAAAGTTCTAACTCCTTATAAATATTAATCCATTGAATAATTTCTTTTTAAACAAATACTATATTCTGCACATATTTCTAAATATTGAGGGACAGGGCAGCAAATCAGAAAGTGAAGGATCCCATAAACTTTATCCTGTTTAGAAAAAATTATAAAGATTAACAATTGAACACACCATAGGAAGGAAAAGGAAGTAGGACAAGGTGCCCTTCAGATTGGCTGGTGCAAAACCTCAATTGTCACTCTCAGAAATGGTTTCGATGTGACAGGGGCTGACCGTGTCTTTGAGGCTTGCTGCATTCCCTCCTAGTCTAACTGGGCTCTGTTTGAATGCCCCCATTGTCTCTCACCACCTGGCATCGAACCCATCACTGTGGACTTGCCCCCATTAATCTCTGGTAGATCTTTGAGTACCAAGCAGCCCTGCTCCTTCAGTCTGAGGGCCATTTCAATTTCTATTCTGACAGCACTAACAGATGTAGTTACACAAACAAGTAATGGGACTTGAGGTAGAACATGTTAAAGCTATAGATGTAGAAGTGATCGGTCAAAGGTGAAGCTTATCTTAGAAACATCACTATAAATTCAATATCAAAGTTACTAAAGCCTTGAGTTGAAATCTGTATGACTTTTTATAGAACAGAATTAATCGGATTAACTTAAATTAATTTAGAATGACTGACAATCTTTTGGATCAAGAGAAGTGCTAGCTACAATATTTCTTGGTTTTAGCAAAGGTTTTGATTCTCTATGATAGAATTATAAATTAAATGTAGGAATTCAGCACAAAACAAAAAGCTGAGGGGTGTTTAAAGGACCGAACCGGTATCTTCCTGCTTAGTGAAGAACTTTTTTGGTATTTTTCTGTTTCTTTTTATCAAACTAGTCGGCCTTGGCACATCTACATGCTGTTGTAATTGAAAGAACTAATTCTTGTGGACATTTACAATTACGTTGTCATGTAAATTAGTTGTGGCTGATTGGTTAGACTCAAGGTCAGAAATATTTTTAATGCTCTGTTACAGAATCTATAGGGTTTGAATGATGTATGGACTCTATACAACTATTTCCACTGGGCCAAGACTTAGAGGGAAGATTTTACCATCTTGGACCAGAACTCTGATAGTCATTTGTGAAATACATATGAATGCAATATCTTGCAATTTCAAAGGGAAAGTCTTAGACGATCCTACAACGATGTTCAAAAAAAGATTACGTGTCTTACAGATACTGCAAGTCATTGGAATAGCATATCACAAATTCACAGGATATCAGAGTTTCACCCAACTGCTTCAACAATCAATGTTTAGCTGGGTAGGGTGGTGCACACCTGTAATCCTGGTACTTGGAAGACTGAGACAGTAGAATAGCAGGTTGAATGCCAGCCTCAGCAACTTAGTGAGACCCTGTTTCAAAATAAAGAATAAAATAGGGCTGGGGATGTAGCTCAGAGGTAGAATGACCCTGGGTTCAATTTCTAGTAACACACACACACACACACACACACACACACACACCAAAGGTATTTTTTTTAGCTTTAAAGATCCTACTGGAATAGTAGTCATAGGAGGCAAAGTTCATAAATCCAAGCAGAGAGATTCAATTGCCAAATGTTTAAAAACCAGATTAAAAAGATTAACATTACTAAAGGATTTAGTACCATATAGTGTGTTTTTCATACATATGTCAATGATATTGTGCTTAATGAATTTTATTTCTCTATATATAGCAGAAGTTTTATAATTGTGCAATTCAAAACATAATTTCCCTTTGATTGCACTTCCAATTCAGCTTCTCAGGTCTGGAATACTTTCTTGAAGGAAGTGGAAAGTGTCCATCATCTACCTAGCCAGCATTCTACTTACCTATCATCGATCTGCTCACTATCTATCTGCTTGTCAATTTATTCATGTGTATTTTCATCTACTCTCTGACATATTCCATAAATGATTTATATTTGACTGTTGATGCATATCTAGGAAAAATAGTGTGCCAAATTCATCAGTGTATAAATTTGAACTGGCTTATATTTGTTTATAATAAAGAATTCTACCTTATAGAGGCAGTAATTTTTAGAAAAATTCATATTGCATAATATTGAGTAACTTAGAGGTTTAGAGGCAATAAGTAGTAATAATGAGTCTTTTATTATATTTTTAAGAAGAAATAGAATTTACTTAAAAAGTAGTGGTACCATGCTGGACTATCACAGTGAAATCTCTACACATTCCTCATTACAGCTGTAGTCAGCCCCCACATACTGTAGTCCTCTCCAGTATTCCGAACAGAATATTCATTAACTCTCCTAATTGCTATTGCATGTAGAACAAGAGTTTTGAACTCCCCAACAGTTTGTTTAACAATGATTCACTCAAAAAGCCATCCATGTGGAGGTCTCCATAACAATGTAGAGTTCTCCCCAGTGTGTACCAGGTAATTATTTTTCTAAAGTTGAGTTGGACAATAATCTTTGTGTAAACAAGACATTCCTGTGCAGTCTGTTGATGATTGTTAATTAATTTTTGCCCATTGATGTAATGTAAAAATTAATTTAGAGGCTGTGAATTGTATGAAATATTAATTACATTCTGGAGGTTTCAGAGCACCACAGAATGATAACAAAAGTGGGCATTGATAAGCTTTTAATTGCAACCCATTCAATTGAGCTATTATGTTTTCATAACCCCTTCTTTTTCATTAGTTATCTGTCAGTTTATAATATAGTTGTTAATTGAAGTAGAAAGAGAAAGTGTGAACTTTGTTTTCCCAATTGTATGCTTTGTATACTTGAGTTATCCGGGAAGACAAATATACACATATTCATAGTTGCACTGCATTTTCAAGGCTAACAAAGCTAACAAGATGGAACCAGAGAAAAACAGGATAGAGAACACTGCATAGTCTCAAGGAGCTGCCTTTCTACGCCTTGCATTAATAGTGAGATGCCAGATGACTCAAGAACAGAGGAAGCCAGGAGGAATAAAATAATTTTTTGCCCACCCAACATAAAGACATTGGAATAGAAAATGATTAGCTGTTTTTGTTCAAGGATAAAATAAAACACACACAAGGAAAAATACTTCTCCTTCTGGTTTCAAAAATTTAACCTTGAAAGAGCCTTACTGTTGAAACCATTTAATTATTTTAAAAATACTCATACAACCAAGCATTGTAGTACCAATTATTATGTATTTAAAACTCTAAAATGTTTCACTTAATAACAGAATTAGAAGAACATTTTATAATTATTGATGCCTTCATCCTAGGCAATAATAATTCATTAAAAGATAAAGTAAATGTCTGTTTTGTTCAATAGATATTTTTTTCATACTTTGAACCTAGTTTGACTCATGTTTGTCTAGTATTGAAGACTATATATACTATCCTAGTTACTTCTGTCATGTTTTCACTTAGAAAACTGACCTCTTAGATCTGTTAGACTATTTTCAAAAATTATCTGGAAATGAAATAAATTACAATAACAATTTTCACACTTTTTATAACATTGGGAAGAAAAATGCATTTTTATTTGCAAAAGAAATAAGTGTCATCCTGCTATAAATCACCTTTTCTTTTTTTTTTTCTTTTCGTGCTACTGGGATTAAACCCCAGGGGCATTCTACCACCAAGCTAAACCCCTAACCCTTTTTACTTTTTGTTTTTAAATAGGGTTTCCCTAGGTTGCTAAGAGTCTCCTTACACTGCTGAAGCTCTCTTTGAACCTGAATCTGTGATACTTCTGTCTCAGCCTCCCAAGTACTGGGATTACAGGCGTGTGCCACTGTGCCCAGATAATAGGTCATCTTTGAAGACTAGAACTCTAGAAAATATTTTTTGCTTATTTTCAGTGATTAAATGCTCATTTTCCTTATAAAATAAAAAATATATAATTGAACTTTAGAATTAAAATGTATTAGATTTTAAAATACTAATTATTTAAAGCTCTAAATAGGACTTTATAAATCACTTTCAAGCCCCTTTGCCTTCTAGCCCATGTAGGTGTTATTTATGTTTAATAAAATTCTGCTTTTATTACTTTTGAATTTTAAAAAGCTGAAGAGTAGAATGTATCGCACAGGCCTCCTTTCATTCTCTTCAAACCACTCCCCCTTCGTGGACCTTTCCCTCAGCATTTTCATGTGCACGCTCATAATGTATACTTTAAATGTAAATGGAATCAGATTATGTGTATTCTGTGGCTTGCCTTTTCACATCATGATATCAATGCATAATGTAAGAACCATATATTCATTGTATTAAAATTAGCATTTCATTTTACATGCTAAGAATGTGCCATATTTTATCTAACCACTGTCTTATTGATGGGACTTTAGGTTGTTTTTCAGCATTTCAATATTGCAATCACAGCGCTAGTGAATATTCTTGCACACAGAGCTTCATGTGTTTGTGCTAATATTCCTAGGTGTCTTACTACAGTTCATCAAGGATGAGGTTTGTCATTTAGATCAAGAGAAAGCTCTCTCATAACTGAATCTTTCAGGTGCCTATTTGTTGTTGTTTAAGGAAATAAATGTTAATGACGCTTCTTCTGGAAAGGTTTAAAAGCAGCCAATAGAAATTCAAAGACCAGCCGGGTGTGGTGGCGCATGCTTGTAATCCCAGTACTTGGGAGGCTGAGACCGGAGGATCCGGGTTCGCGGTCCGCCTCAGCTACTTAGTGAGGCCCTCCGCAACTTAGTGAGACCCGGTTTCAAAATAAAGGATAAAAAATAGGGCTGGGGGTGTAGCTCGGAGGTAGAATGCCCCTGGGTTCAGTCCCCGGTACTGCAATAAAAAGAAAAAGAAATTCAAAGAGCAGCCAGGTGTGGTGGCGCATGCATGTAATCCCAGTACTTGGGAGGCTGAGACTGGAGGATCCGGGTTC
>PVJS01014067.1:0-41006 GCA_004027185.1 Glis glis
AAAAAAAAAAAAAGAAATTTAACCACAATGCATTTAGGCAATAATTTTTGTAACTCGCAGTAAAGCATTTTTTATAACAATCAAAACTTTTACCAAGCTAATTTTTAATCTAGCAGGTATGTAAACCAAGGACAAAATACTCAAAGTTAAAATATTCACATGGTTGTATGGGTCCATCAATTTAAGTGAATAATTCAAATAGGAGGTAGAGTTGTTTTTAAAATCATTTAGTAGCTGGGCGTGGTGGCGCACGCCTGTAATCCCAGTACTTGGAAGCCTGAGATAGGAGGATCACAGGTTCAAGTGCAGCCTCAGCAAGTAGTGAGA
This sequence comes from Glis glis, assembly GCA_004027185.1. Taxonomy (NCBI): domain Eukaryota; kingdom Metazoa; phylum Chordata; class Mammalia; order Rodentia; family Gliridae; genus Glis; species Glis glis. The sequence goes on from PVJS01014067.1 coordinate 328, forward strand.
CTCTCATCAACCTAGCGAAACCCTGTTTCCAAATAATAAAGAAAATCGGGCTGGGGGTGTAGCTCGAAGGTAGAATGCCTCTGGGTTCAATCCCCAGTACCACACACACACACACACACACACACACACACACACACACACACACATCATTTAGTAGATTATATCAAAAGGAAAAATGTTTTAGATGAAATATTAGTGGTTTTTTCAGAAAGCCTTTATTTTTATGTAAAAAAGTTATCTTCCATGATCTAAGACTTGATTCCCGAAAGTGCAATAACTACTTAAGATAAACTTACGGCAATTTCTCTCATCTGAAGTGCCATTGTCATGGCAGTTGTTGATGCCATTGCAGACAAACTCAAGAGGGATGCACCTTCCATTATTGCAAGTAAATTCTGTGGTGTCATTGCAGTTCCTGAACAGGCACCCTTCCTCATCACTATTGTCCCCGCAGTCATTGTAGTAGTCACAGCGATAACGGTATCGGACACATCGCCCATTGGCACAGGTGAAGGATGTGGGCTGGCAGGTGTGAAATGCTAAGAGGAAGGAAAGACAGCCTCTTGATTAAAGCATCATCCTCATTTCTAAAAAGGTGCCATGAAATAAAATGAAGGCTTTGAGTTTACCTTCTAAGGCAAAAATGGCTGCAAATCAGACAGCATGCAAAGCGAGATAATACTTTCAATTAGATTTACCAAAATATGGTGGATGTGTTTTTTAAACAAAGTATTTTGAGCACAATCAAAGTCACTTCGTTTCTCTATCATCTCAATTTAAAAGTTTACCTCAATCACAGAAAAGCATGCAACTACAGTATATTTAGGGAAAACAAAAATTCCTGTCCCCAACATGATCTATTGGGAAAGGTACCCAACCTCGAAACTCCCTGCAAAGGTCCACTCTGCCTTACTTCATTCACATGAAAACTGAGGATTGGGAGGAATGTCAATATAATTATTGCATTAATGACTCTTCTGCTATGAAGATTAATTAAACAATAACAGTCACCTATTGGAGCTCTTAGTCCCATGCTAGGTCATGCTTAGCATGCACTGCACCCCATGCTAAGGGTATGTGTGTGTGTGTGTGTGTGTGTGTGTGTGTGTATGGTATTGGGGATTAAACCCAGGGGTTGAGGCTGGCCTTGAACCTGCAATTCTCCTGTCTCAGCCTCCCAAGAACTGGGATTACAGGCGTGTGCCACCACGTCTGGCAGGGTTTTTAATATATTGTCACTCTCTCCTCACAAGAACCCTAGTAATCGTTCCATTTTTCAGATGAGCAGTCTTAGGCTAGGTAACTTTCCCAGAGCTATACAGATTGTAAATGGCACAGCCAGAATTTAAATCCAGTACTTTGCTTTGTAGCTACTTGTGGGGTGATTTAACAGAAATGCAGTTTGGGTTATCAAAATAAACATTTTTCAGGACAGTTGTGGTGGTGCACACCAGTAATCCCAGTATTTGGGAGGCTGAGACAGAAAGATTGTAGGTTTGAGGCCAGCCTCAGCAATTTAGCAAGGTCCAAAGCAACTTAGTGAGACCCCGTTTCAAAATTAAAAAATAAAATAGGACTGGGGGTGTAGCTCTGAGGTAGAATACCCCTGGGTTCAATCCCCAGTACCACAGAAAAAAAAAATTTAAATACATAAATGTTTTTCAGTTCTAACAGGATACTTAGGCACTAACTTCAAACCCATTCATGCACAGCAGGATTCTGTACCAAACATCTGGCACAAAGATGTCCTTGGCTCCTAACAAGCACCGAGAGTCCAACTCACCACAGACGATTTCCAGCTCATCACTGCCGTCACCACAGTCATTGTCATTATCACACTTCCACTGCTCCGTGATGCAGCGCCCATTGAGGCAGGTGAATTGGGATTCATCACACCGGGCGCCCGTGTCCGCGATGCAGTATTTATTATCATTGGCCAGATACCACTGGCCTTCATGTGGACACTGGCACTCAGCTCCATTTGGACCTGGGCCCAGAAGTGTAGCAAACATTAGTGTAGCAAACATTCACAGAGCCTTCTCCAGAATAGCATTTGCAACAGTTTCTACATGAAATACTCTATAGACAAGCCTGGAAACACTGCCTGGAAACTTCCCAACTATACTCTGAGCCCTTCTTCCATCAAGAACACCAACCAAATTTCTTTTTTTTTTTTTACGGTACCGGGGATTGAACGCAGGGGCGTTCTACCTCCGCTCTATGCCCCCGGCCCTATTTTTTATACTTTATTTTGAAACCGGGTCTCACGAAGTTGTGGAAGGCCTCACTAAGAGGAGAGAGAGAGAGAAAGAGAGACAGAGAAAGACAGCTAGAGAGCTGAGGCTGGCCGCGAACCTGGATCCTCTGGTCTCTGCCTCCCAAAGTACTGGGATTACAAGCGTGTGCCACCACGCCCGGCGTTACCAACCAAAATTTCTAATATATGAGCTTCTTTAATCTTTACACAACTATCTTACATCTGCAGTAGCAATGATTCTCTCTTAGAAAAATTTGCAAAGCAACCATATCAAAAGGCCCATGTTCCTATGAAAACATTCTCTATAAAACACACCATGAGACACACATTCTCACCATAAAATATTACTGGACATATTTCAAACTATAAACAATACCTCCTAAGTAGCAAAATTAAGTCCATTTATAAGGAAGGTAAGCTTATTGATGGGATTCCCATTTGGGTCATGAAGAGGACTAGCCAAAATCTTCATCTTAATTTCTCCCTTCTCCAAGTTTGCATTTAAAATGCCTTCATAAAAGGGCTCCATGTAGAACAGAAATCTACCAAAGTCTTCCTCTCAAAATATAACCCTAACTCTATTTTATAACTTACCTGAAGTCAAGGAGAATTTGGGCTTTTTCTTCTTCTTAGAGGTGAGTGCTCCTTTAGCCTCCCTTACCAGATGTTGGTATTGCGATTATCCCACATGTTTTCATTTCCGTGGGCAGGGCCTTACCTGGAGCACAGATGTGGCTGCAGCCTCCATTGAACTCCTCACAAGGATTGCTACACTGTTGTTGCTCATTTTTCCTAACGGTGACAATGCCCTTAGGCCGGACAGGCAAACTTGTGGTCATTGCAATCTGACTGGACCCATCATATTTGTTAGCTCGGTAAATTTTTTTTGTGTAGAAGTCAGTCCAGTAAATATACTGGCCATAGAGAGTCAAGCCAAAAGTATGAAAGGCAGTGCTGACAACAACTTCACGGTCCATGCCTGTGAGGGTGCTGCGTTCAATCTTCTGCCTGAAATGAAGGAAAGAAAGAAGAAAAAAAAAATGCTGAAATCCCCCAAAGAATAATGTTTAGTCCCAGGGGTTCAGTTTGACCAGCCCCCAATTGTCTTTTCAAGTAGGGAATATAGCAGCTAGAAACTTTTTTTTTTTTGATGATGAGAGGTCTTATTTGCTCACCAAACAATGGCCTACAGATATTATCGACTTCCAGAGATTAATATGACCTATAAGAGATCCTCCAAAAGGAAACAGGCTGACGTTAAAAACAAGAGAGCATTACGGAAGGATTCATGTACCGCATGGAATTCAGTATGGAGCACCTGTCCTTCCCACTCCCTTAATGACTTTCTCAAGTTGACATTGATTGAGTGCTTTAAGGTATTTACCTAGAATGATCCAAAATTAAACACAAAACTGCTGCTATGTTTCAAATGAGAAAATGAAGGAAAGATCTGGAGGTTAGGTGATTGGCATCACAAGACCAAACTCATGAGGAAATAAGCAAGAAAAGTTAAGATTCCTGACATGTAGGTACCAACTATAATAAATGAAATCATTTCATCACTTCTACTATTCCATTAGGATGACTGGAATATGAGACATTTTGGGGTTATTTGGAGAAGTTACATACAAAATTAGACTTGACAAAAGTTTATTAGGAAAACAGTATGAAATTTGCTGAGAGGAAACAAGACATAGAAAAAAAAAAAGATTTGAGAAGATGGCCAAAAGTCAAAGACTAAAGAAAATCATGTTTTTAAAGACACTAAATGATAAAGCCCAGGAAAAAATTAATATTCTGTGTTTAAGTGACTCATATTTATGATAGTTATATAGCACTCTTTGGTCATAGATTTAGTAACTATATTTTTAATGATAGTTGAAATTATATATACATTTAGTGGTGCATCTTTAATGGTCTTAATTCATAATTGTTCAACCTCATGACACAGATAAATTTTCATAGAAAGAATATAATATAGAAGATATTTGTGAGCCGGGCGTGGTGGCGCACGCTTGTAATCCCAGTACTTTGGGAGGCGGAGACCGGAGGATCCGGGTTCGCGGCCAGCCTCAGCTCTCTCTCTGTCTCTCTCTCTCTCTCTCTCTCTCTCTCTCTCTCTTTCTCTATCCTTAGTGAGGCCCTCCGCAACTTCGTGAGACCCGGTTTCAAAATAAAGTCTAAAAAAAATAGGGCCGGGGGGCGTAGCGCGGAGGTAGAACGCCTCCGCGTTCAATCCCCGGTACCGCAAAAAAAAAAAAAAAAAAGAAGATATTTGTGAAGCTAGGATATATAGTTCTAAAACCTGTGATTCCATATTTAGGCAATGGCTTTCTAGCATATTATATTTTCATCACATTCACCAAATCCCTCTCCTTTAGAAGTAGGAGGAAGATCCCTTCTCAACCCCACATGAGACACATACAGACTAGCATCCGCCCAGTAAAGAAGGTCCGTCTCATAATCCAAGGTGAGTCCATTGGGCCAAACCAGGCTGGTGTTCACGATGGGGACCCGGAAGTTTCCTCCCAGAGTGGCTCTCTCGATTTTGGCATTAGAACCCCAATCAGTCCAGTACATGTACCTTGTTATCCAAAAGAAGTCACAATTAGTTCACCATAAGGAACCTTATAGACCTTTGCACTTAAAAAAGTGGCAGCATTCTTTAATTGCAATTGTCATTATTATGGGGGGGGGACCCCAACTACTCCATTCTTACCCACACAGCTTGCACAAAAGAGACATACTGAGTCAGAGCATTGACTTTTCTACCAAAGAGAGTTATGTACTGCACTCTCCTTCCTAGCAAAAAAATCACTTAATGCTCTTTCACTCTTGTATCTGTAGCCATAGTGATATAAGACCGTATAATGTTGGCTTTCTATGTGCATAAAATAATTTCTGGCCTCACTCCCTTCAGAAATAAGCGGACAAAAGCACAATAAAGAAGACCATGACATACCCTCGGCAAGGATCTAACACAATGGCTCTTGGTTTTGAAACCCGTGCTATCACAGTGCGCTTAGATCCATCTTCAGCCATGGAACTAATTGTCTGGTTGAGGTAGTCACTGAAGTAAATTCTCCTATTGATCCAGTCAAAGGCAATGCCATCAGCACTCCCTATATCTGGACACACACCACCAGAAACAAACACACACAAAGATGTTAGAGTCTCAACATGCATTAAGAACACTTGCGCCAGCTGCAGTGGTGCACGCCTGTAATCTCAGCTACTGGGGCTGAGGCAGGAGGGCTGTTCAAGGCTAGTCTGGACAACAGAGCAAGACCCTCTCTCAAAATAAAAAATAAAAAGGGGCCAGGTATGGCAGTGCATGCCTAAAGTCCCTGTACTTGGGAGGCTGAGACAGGAAGGCCACAGGTTCGAGGCCAGCCTCAGCAATTTAGCAAGACCCTCAGCAACTCAGACCCTCAGCAACTTAGCAAGACCCTGTTTCAAGATAAAAAATAAGAAAAATGGCTGGGGGTGGAGCCCAGAGGTAGAATGCCGCTGAGTTCAATCCCCAGTACCAAAAAATAAAATAAATAAAAAGGGTTGGGGGTATAACGTAGTAGTAGAATGCTCATCTGGCATGTGTGAGGCTCTGGGTTCAATCCCCAACACTACAAAAACAAAAAAGATTACACCTGGTCATCCAAGTGTGTTGACCCTGCTGTATCTATTTCCAAGACAAATTCTACCTGAGTGCACTTACCCGAAGCAACAACTGTGGGAGTATGGATCCCCGAATACAGGCTGATATAGGAAATCTGACCATGTCCAGCGTCTAAATTTTGTGTGAAGTAGATTCTATTATCTATGCTGTCATAGTCCAGAGCAATGGCAGTTTTCTCCACATTTATTGCTTGGAAAGGTAGACTATGGTCTTCAGGGTTGAAGTGTAAGCTTCTCAAGGAATTATCCAAGGCAAAGATGAGGAAATTCTCTGTTGAAATGGCACAGCTCTTGCCATCACTTTCCAAGGTCCCAAAGGCACAGCCACACTTTGGGTTGTGCAATCCAGGCAAAGCGAAGCAGAGATGGGAACATCCACCATTATTTTCCAAGCAAGGGTTGTTGTTGACTTCTTCTGGTGACCGGGGCTGAACATGTTCATCGAAGATGGTCACATCTCTTAGCCAGTAGATATTGTCTCTTATCACTGTCGGTGGCTCTGTGTTCTCTGGTTCCTTGCTAGCTTGGAAGATTTTTTTCAAATTCCTGTCTACCCATATGATAGAATTTCCAAAAACAGTGATGCCATAGGGAGTCGGGTAACGACTGCCATAACGAACCACTTCAGATTCCCCTCCATTGAGATGGATCCTTGCAATTATATCTAAAGAATCGTCAACCCAGTAAATATAGCCATTGCTGTGGTCCACTGCCAAGCCCCGGGGCGTGACAATGCCCTCTGAGACAAGTACAGTTCGGTTGGTACAGTCAAGAAAAGAACGTTCAATCTTTGGTTTCTGCCCATAGTCGGCCCAGAAGAGGTATCTGTTCTTGGGGTCTACAACAATATGCCTAGGCATATCCACCGTGGCTTTAAGGAGAACACGGCGGTAGGTGGTATTGATCCGCAGCACTTCGATCAGGGTTTCAGTTGCAAAGGCGTTGGTGAAATAAAGATTCCCTAGAGGAAAATGGAAGAGGATACAGATGAAGGAAAATCCAGAAGAATAAGGAAGGAGAGTCCTTTTGAAATTCAGAACTAAGGTTGAGGTTGGAGTCTGTATATGTTGCTTTCAAGATAATAAGTAAGTATCTCAACGAAGGGTTAGGAAAATAAGTAGGAATTAAAGAGAGTATTTCTTCAAATTTAGAGAAAAATGTGCCCATTTTCAGCTTCTAAAGCAAATTAGAATTCATAGCAAATGTTGAAGCTCACTTTCTACTGAAAGGCGTATTTTCCAGGATGTCCTTCCTCTTCTACCTGAAGCACTGAGTGTTTTAACACCCACTTTAAAGATTCTAAATAAACATTATCCTGACCTAATTTCTATTCCAACATGACAAAGGAAGCACAGCAGCACCTCAGCTTGTTACCAATACTATCAAATGCTCTTTATGCTTAAGAGTAACATGAGGTCTTTTCCTAGTCTTTCTAACTAATGTAGGTGTTTTCATCCCACAGACCTCTAAAAGCCACCAAATCCACAGTCCGCTTCCCTTTGAGTATTATAGCACAGTGCAAATGCTATAATAAAACAACTATCATGTGAAGAGAGTATAATGAATAGGGAGTGATCCCAAATTACTGATTCCACATAGTTGAAAGTCTGTTGAACTACTAATACTACTACCAAGACACACATATTTTGTTACCATATCTGACTCAAAACATGATGCTGGTATCTTTTTTTCATTACCTATCTCTACTTGAGGTGTGTGTGTGTGTGTGTGTGTGTGTGTGTGTGTGTGTGTATTCATCTCCAATACTGTAATCCAGTATTGCCAATTTTTTTTTCTGGAAAGGGCCAGCTAGTAAATATTTTAGGCTTTGCAACATGCATGCTTTCTTTCACAAGTACTCAACTCTGCATTGCAATATGAAAGCAGCCATATACAATACATAAATGAATAGGCTCAGCTGCGCTATCATACAATTTTATTCATAAAAATAGACAATGGACTATAACCGTTTGCTGACCCTGCTTTTTCTATACTCTATTCCTTCAGAAATACTAAATTTATAATCAGGAATGGAATTTAGAAACTCAAAGCCTTCCTTAACTATACTACCATTTTACTATTTGCAATAAACTCCTATTATAATACCTAGATTTTCATAATACATGTTAATATTTCTAAGTGATGCCTAATTACCAAGCTTGATATCACACAATGATACCCACTGTGATTAGAATTGGATTATATTCCCCAAAATCATAATACATGTTTCCCAGAGTATCATCAAAAATGAGTGTTAATTCGAACATAAGTGCATGAACCAATACAGTTAAGTTAATGTAATACTGAGTCAGGCATATCAGCATAACTACTAATAAAGAAAGGTGCCTACAAATTAAAAAGACTTACACATTAACGAGAGGAAGCAATTAAGAATTTGTGACTAAAATTATTTGGCTTTAAAGTAAACAAATGTCACTTTATGGTTAACGTTATTGAATATCCCTTTATCTAAAAATTTAGACTTTTCTATTTGACAAGTAAGGCGTGAATCTAAGTGTGAAAAACACAAATCCACATAATTTAATATTTCTAACCATTTTCCCTGCAGTTTTGATTGTATTACTAATAGAAGAAAATGAGTTTATTAATCTCTAATGAATCTGTGCACTGAAACACATCTTGTCATTTATTTAACAAACATATAGCCTAGTCTAAATATACAATTTATCTTAAATGATCTCAATAGTTGTCTAGAAAAACAAATTATATCACATGTAGTCAGGATAAACTTTCCAGTATAAAATAAGATGACAGAGATGAGAACACAAAAGGCTTTTTAGTACAATCACTCTACAGCTTACATACCTGCTATCCAATCCACCGCAATCCCCCGGACTCCATTTCCTCCTATCCCATAGGTAATGATGTTTGTAAAAGAAGACCCATCTGGCTTGATTCTACGGATTGCATTATTCGATACCACAGAGCTGCTAAAATCACACCAGTAAATAAAGCCAGAGGCCACATGGACATCCACATGCAGCACATTTCGTCCTAGAACATTTAAGAAAAGATCATCAAGCAATGCTCTAGCTGGAATGAGCACTTTCCTCTCAAATCTCATTCCCAACTCCTTGCTCTAACCATCCCCCATTGCAAGACAAAACTATTTGTTTACCAGTTGCAATGAGCATACTCATTATCCAAATCTTGCTTTCTAAGTAGCATTTCCCACAATAATGAACTCTGGGTCCTGGGAGAAATGGCTGATTATAGATTTGGGCAGGGGAGGCACAAGGTGAGCCTGAAGTATCTTACTGCACCAAGAAGCAGCAGAGAAGCACTCAAAAACTAATGGTATCATGTCCAAGAGTACAGGGAGCCACCTGAAGAAGCTTTCCCTAGCCAAAATGGATCAACTGGAGCAGCAAAAGTGTAATTATGGTAATTGATTATAACACAGTAAGTTTTGAAAATTAAAACCTGAGCCCACAATGATAATGAATGTTTTAAAAGATAAACTGGGGAGTGGAGAATTTCCCTTTATATAAGAATATTACCTAATAAATATACAGAAATGACAGAATAAGAAAATCACTATTTGTAATCCCCAATTAAATAATCATTGCAGACAAGGATCATCAATGGTTGCTAAAATCAATGAGTAAAAAGTGATTGAGGAGCAAGACAGTCATAGGGCCAAAGTGTAACTCCATAGATTTCACGTTAATTAAAAAGGGAGAAATATACCTTTAAAAGGGAGGGGGGTTGGGGGTGATCGCCTAACCAAGTGATCAAACTTAAGCATTTGCTACAGGCAGGATAAGCTGACATTATATTCTTCCAAATAAGATTCAGTATCAGCTACACAGCACCACCTATGAAGTATTCTTTCTAAATGTTTCAACTCAATCTAAGCAAGTGATTAGACCAAGTTTCCATTTTATGGGAGATGCAGGGTATATTTAATCTGAGTGACAGATTAAATGACCTAAGGAAACAGACAAATCCTCCATGAAGAATTCTAAAAGATGACAGGTCTACCTCTTTAAAAAAAATCAATATCATAAAAAAACCAACTATAAGCAATTACTCCAGATTAAAAGCAACTAAGGAGACATTCCAAATGCAATGTATGATGCTTGATTAGATCTTGGCTACAACAAAACAACAGCTATGTACAGCATTCTGAGGCCAACTGGAGGAATCGTGAGTATGACTAGCAGAGGATAATGCCCTTTGCAGCTGCAAGCTAAAGTAGGTGGGGTAAAGGGTTGTGACATCTGACACTGAAATTTGTTTTGAAAAGATTCATAAGAATCTCTGTGTGTGGACACACAGACACAGAGGTTGAGGACTCAAACATGATGCAATGTGAACAACTGTTAAATATTGGTGAAGGTATAAGGGAGTTTGCTCTTTCTTTCAACTATCTGTGTTTGAAATTTTTCAAATTGAAAATTTGGGAGGAAAAAACTATATATTTTAATATCTTTACAAGATGATAACAGATCCACAACGTTTTAGGTACAGAAAAACAAAGATAAGTCATGAGCACCTGTGGACATAAGGATCAAGCAGGTGCATGTGCGGCCAGAAGCTCTCTGACTCCTTCACCAGACACGCTTCTGTCTCCTCTAACCATCTCTCCCATCCCTCTATTCCCATCATCCTTTTTCTCTCCTTCTACCTTCTATTCCTACATATGCCTTGCAATGATAATAAACACTTAGTTCCTCTTGTGGCAATGTATACCTACAAACCTTGGTTCATTGAGGAGTCCAGTTATCATTTGATACATTCATAGTATACAAGCATAAAGTGCTTGAGTAAATATATTGTTATTAAAGAGGGACTAGTACAATGAACTCTTACTTCAATTCACCAAACAGATATTAATAAATTAGACTTGTGACTATTTGATTACTATTTTAAATAGTAATGTATTCTCTACACTAAATCTCCACTAACAGTCAGAAACAGGGCATGGTTCTTCTGAACACCAATGCTGTAACAGTTCTTGCAAACTCATGCTAGGTTTTACATAGGCCTGTGGTTTTCATGAGCCAGCAACAACTGCATGCACCAGGAACTTGTTAGAAATGCAGATTATCTAGCGATACCCCACACTGCTAACTCAGAAAAATCTGGGGATAGGGCTCAGATCTGGGTTTAGCGGCCCTCCAGGTGATTCTGACACTCACTAAATTTGTAAACCATTCAAGGCTGAGCTAGTTTACTTAAAGGGAAAGACAAGCTTCATTATGATGTGCTGAATCCAGACATGAAGGACTGCTTTTATTGGACCAAGGATTTCATCTTGGCACCAGATGGAGTCAAATCTTACTTATTTCCGAATTGGCATACCTTGGCCCGCCACTGGCATCATGGCATCTGAATGATCTGACAATTCCAAGCTAAAGCCTCTGATTGCAGACAGCATAGAAACAACAATGAAAGAGTTATATGGAGAGCAGGTCCGATTATCGGGATTGAGTTTAAATCCAGTAGCACAGGCGCAGGAGAACAGCCCTCCTGGTACAGGCAGGCAAATCTGCTGACAAGCATTCGCGTTGTTGCTACAGCCATTTGAGGACTCGGCAACATCTAAATGAAATCAAAATCAGTTTGTCACTTTTGATCCTACCTATTTGAAACTCCGACTCAAATTTTTGAAATTGGGTCAACAAACAATTCATTACAAAAATTAACAACACACATATAGTAGCTGGGTTAAAAGCCTAAAACCAATATTGAAAGACTGGACACTAACACCTAAAGATATTAAAAGAGTACCACGACTATTGCATAATAGTTAGAAAATGGGGCATCAATTGTTTTTCTTCTACAAAGCATGAAAGGATTAGAGGTTAGGATACTAATCTATTCTTTTTTGCTCTCTTAACCTATGTGCTGGCATGTAAAATTATATTAGTTGAATTACATGACCAACCATATGATACTTTGTTTTAAACATGAAATATGAATATTTAAAGTTATTTTTCACATGCAAGAAAATAAATATCAAGAGACAAACTTAAGGTGTAGGACAGGAAAAAATCATTTGACAATCTTCAGTGAGAGACTAAAAGCTCTAAAATGTCAATTTATAAAAAGAAAATCTCTATTTTAATGCCAATTTAAAGGGGCAAATCCAAAGCCAGATCATGTTTGGAAAAAAATACATTGAAATAGGTAACATCTAAGAGTATTCCTTTTCAGTTTCTATCCTGCTAACCCTTTCCCAGCAGTCATCCAACAAATATTCTCTATTCTTGCTACTGGGCATAGAGCAGTAAACAAAACAGGCAAAACACCTATCCTTGTGTAGGTTATATTCTAATATATAAATAAACAAACAGACAATAAATAAATAGATAATATATCAGGGAGTGAAGCAAAAGCAAATGAGTTAAAGTGATGAGAAAAGAATGGGAATAAGTTTACTCAGAAACCAATCTGATCTTTCAGACAACATTTAACCATGCTTAAGATATCATTATCATTTTAAAACTATTTCAGGTAATTTCTATTTGTATGCAGGTGTATATACTTGGGACTATATGGGGTCAGGTGCTTACAGATGTGTGTGTGTGAATGTATGATGCATATTCAATGACAAATACTTACTGCGTCTGTGATAAACTTGAAGGCCCCTCAGATTTGGAACATTATCTCTCAAGACTACTTTATTGCCCCCAGAGGCCTTGTCCACTCTTTCAATGACCTCATACTGTTCATCAGTATAATAAAGGAAGGAATCATAGACAGCAAGTCCCCATGGGTGGGAAAGATGGTGCACCAGGATCATTCGCTCTGTACCATCCACATTTCCTCTTTCAATCTAAAGGATCAGAATTTTCATTAGTTTCACTGATTCATAGTGAAATGAGAGAACATTTTAAAACTAATATTATCTAAATAATAGTACCTTACATTTATATGGCACTCTCCTTTATAGAGCTTTTTTCATATCTACTGTCTAATTGGGTCATCACAACTAGACTGAGCAGGAGGTCAGGCAAGTATCACTGTGTGTATTTCATTAATTTTAAAAATGGGCTAAAGCTGTAGTCCCTGCATGTGATATTCTGGCCCAGGATACACTGAAATGTCTAACTGTTCATCATCCTGCAGGAACCGACCAACCTGGCTTTAAGATCTTCACCAACAATTTCTGCAATTAGGATAGGAAGCATGTCCCCCAGAATCACATGCCAGCAAGACTGGATGGAGCCCAAGAATGGTGCCATTGTGTTAAAACAGGTAACAAGCCTTAGTCAAAATGGCTTTGGTATATGGGAAAAGAACTCATAAGAATGAAGCCCCTAAGGGGAAATGACAAGCCGTCTGCTTCTTGAAGAAAAACATGTTCATGCAGCTGGTTTCATTTCATTCCAAAAACCTGTCTCAGGTGCTTTCTCTGTTCCAGGATCTGAGCTGGGTCCTGGCAAGAGAGATGAGAGAGGGCCAACTCTCTGCCTCACCCACCAAGAGAACCCAGCAGTGTCAAGAGGGGTTATGCCCCAGAAGCTGACAGGTGTTCCAGAGGCTACAGCACAGGAACATGAGTCTCAGAGTTGCTGGTGACCAGACCAGATTAGCCGAGCAAGCTCAGCTGGAGTGCTGGGCGGTGCTTCAGGCCAGGGTTCTCACGTGAGCAAGGATCAAACTTGGTGACTACAGTTTTAGGATGAAAGCATGTCTCCAACATGCAAACAGAGTTCAGTAATAAGAGCCATGGCCTACTCAGGGCCAGAGAGAAGTTGCTCCGAATGGTGAAGGTGGCAGGAAAGGGCTGGGCATAAAGGAAGAGGCTGAGGATGAATGGCAGGACTTTGTGATGGGAGAGCTGTGAGAGCAATTGTCCAGGAGAAAGGATGAAGACTCACACCACTAACAAGCTCTCAGATTCAGAAGGGCAGAGCAGGTAGAACTGGATGGGGAGGGAGCTAGTAGACCCTGCCTGGCATGTGCTCACTTTGGATGCCAAAACCACACCATGAGACAAGAGTTTCCTCATCGATGCACACATGCATTCAAGTGTGTGAAGTGCTTTCACACACATCACTACTTCTTTTTTTTTTTTTTTTTTTTGCAGTACCGGGAATTGAACGCAGGGGCGTTCTACCTCCGTGCTACGCCCCCAGCCCTATTTTTTTTTATGCTTTATTTTGAAACTGGGTCTCACGAAGTTGCGGGGGCCTCACTAAGGAGGGGGAGAGAGAGAGAGAGAGAGAGAGAGAGAGAGAGACAGGGAGAGAGTGAGAACTGAGGCTGGCCGCGAACCCGGATCCTCCGGTCTCCGCCTCCCAAAGTACTGGGATTACAAGCATGCGCCACCACGCCCGGCTATCACTACTTCTTTTAATCCTGGAACTTCATCGTCATTCTAAGTCCACACTAGGAATGAAGTCAGTACTTATTGAACTGATAATGAGCTGAAAGCCAAGCCCACTATATGGAATTCTGGAAAGCATCAATGCCAAAGATCTGAAATCACTCCTGTTTAAAAAGCAAGAAACAGTCTGGCACATATTCAATTCATCATGCAAAGCAATGTGTAATTGACCAGTGATTATTACTGAGCATTCCCAATGTGCTTTGCTCTAGCTCAGATGCATAAGCATAGCAGTAAAGGTCAAATACTAGTTCAATGAAGCTTTGAATGAAATTTTATACTTTCTATTTCTTACTGCAGAATATAATGAACTCAATCTTGGAGTTTAAAATTACCAGTAAAGGAAATTTCACATGTGCATTAACCATGTTTGGACATTAGAGAAGAATATGAAGCTGTAAGTGGATACTGAGCTCAGAAGCTTGCTCAGTCTCTGTCTACCTCTATCTGTCTGTCTGTCTGTCTGTCTTATCTATCTACTCTCTGCTATTGAAGAGTCTAGAATATTTTCAAGGAAAAACATTGAAATCATGAAATTAATGTCTCTATGAGGATAAATAAGAAATGACAAATGGAGTTAATTTATCCAGAAGAAAAACAAAGGTTGAGGGGGAAAAATGAACATCATTATATAGAGAACTATTGATACACATACAACAAAGAACTAGACTTCAACTAGGGAAAGATTTGCTCAAGGTAGTTATTGGGAGAAAGGGCAATAAACACTGGTGTAAGTGCCAAAGAAGATGGTCCAACAACCTCTTGGAATAAGTACTCCAGCTCAGTAGTGAAGAACAAAGGGTACTCGTACCACGCCCCTCCTGGTGACTGCCCAGTAGAGTTTCTGCTCCTTGATGTCAAGGGTGACCACCTCCAGATGTTCGAGGTTCCCAGTGAACAGAATTTTTAAAGACGTGCCATCCATGTTAGCACTTGCAATCTTGGCAGGAACTCCGCTGTCTCTTCCTTGGTCTGACCAGTACAGTTTACTACAACCATGAAAAACACCAGCATTTAGCAAAACAGAAAGTGGATTAGGGTGAATGGTATCTATAACTTAAATATTTAATGAAAATGTGTTTCTTGTCTTCAAGATGCTTACAATCCAAGGGAGAAGTCCTAAACACCAATTATCTCCCTGTATACAATGTGGAGGAGTACTTAACCAGTGTTCTGTCAATGTCTGTATATTTCCTAGTTAATTTTGGGATGGAGGTCATTTCAAATGGTGTCAAAAGCAGGAGGCGAGGATCTTCTATTGGTGGCTAAAGCTTTAGCTTAGTCAAACAGGTTGGGAAGCTTATGACAAAGAAGGAGCCTGTGTTACCTGTCAAACCCCCTTCAAAGAATCATATAGTGCCCAGTACACTGCAAAGGCCAAAGCTAACATAAAAAGTTGCCAAGTACCTCCCTGCTCACTTATCAGACCGCTTATTTAATTCTTCTCCAAATCACCATCTGCCACAAGACCAGCTACTGTCTTACCTAATCTGATTTCTGTGATGAAAAACTGAAGTTTTGAAATTTAATACAGAAAATAAGAGAAATAATGAGTGACATATTCTGAGTAGAATCCCATTAGCACGCTGATATCAAGGAGTTTTTATGACTTTTTCCCTCTTTTTCTTTTTTAATTTTATCTATGTTTTTAGTGTGTGTGTGTGTGTGTGTGTGTGTGTGTGTGTATGTGTGTGTGTGTGTGTGTGTGTTACTGGGGATTGAACCCAGGGACATTCTGTCTCTGAGCTATATCCAGCACTATTTATTTTTTATTTTGAAACAGGGTCTAAGTTGCGGAGTGTCTCCCTAAGTTGCTAAGGCTGTCCTCAAACCTGTGATCCTCCTGTCTCAGCCTCCCAAGTCCTAGGATTACAGGCATGCGCCACCTCGCCTGTCTTCTTTTTCTATTTCATTGTGACACCAATGAGCTATATTCAATACATACATATACATGAAGCATAATCCCCATGCAGCATTACCAAGTCCATGATACATGAAAATATATTATAGTATTTGAAGGGCTACTTTCCAATTCCACTGGTGACAAAACTTTTAGACTTGAACCCAAATTTTAATGCCTTTTTACCTTACCTCCTAGTATAGCATCAACATGCAATCTGTCTACACTCTTTTCTCAAAAGCACTCAAAGTCTTTAATGCAAATAGTCCTACACATATCCACCCCCAAATCAATACACTCATCCCATTGACTTATCTTCAACTGTAAACTTCTCTGCCTCTAAGCTCACAAACTCTGAAATGCTCTGCTTTGACCAAACTCTGCCACGTCTTCCATGCACCAATTTTATTTTTCCTATTAACCTTGTTTTTTACCTTAAATCCTGCCTAAACTCCCAAGCCTTCGGTCCCTCTACACCCTGACCTTGTATGTAACCACTTCAACAACATTCTTATTTATGCTCTTGAGCTCCCATTGTATCTACCTTGCTAATTTCTTTTTTTTTTTTTTTGCAGTACGGGAATTGAACGCAGGGGCGTTCTACCTCCGCGCTACGCCCCCAGCCCTATTTTTATACTTTATTTTGAAACCGGGTCTCACGAAGTTGCGGAAGACCTCACTAAGGAGAGAGAGAGAGATAGAGAGAGAGAGAGCTGAGGCTGGCCGCGAACCCAGATCCTCCGGTCTCCGCCTCCCAAAGTACTGGGATTACAAGCGTGCGCCACCACGCCCGGCCTACCTTGCTAATTTCTAATGCTGAATTCCTACCATTTTGTTCTTTGTCCTCTTTCACTCCCAGCTACTAAAAGTTTGCTGAACATAGCACAAAATTCTTGTGAATTCTGAATTCACTAAAAATTTAAGCTATCTGGTCTTAGCCAAGGATTCTCACCCTTAGCTGACTTGATAGCATGTTCCCCATACTGACTTTTCCAAGTCGTTCCTATTCTTCATAAATTTCAATTTCCTTCCCCATAACTTTCACTCTCAATCCATTATAACTTCATTACTGAACTTTTGTCTGCTCCTAAAAATATGCTCAGGCTTCCCTAGTGCAGAAAATAGTTTCCTGTTACATTGGACCGACAAGTTTTCTTGCCCTAATTTTTCAATATAAAACTCTTAAAAGAGTAGTTTAACCCTAACCTTCTTTTCACTCCTTTCTATCTCAGTGAACATCCTCTCTGAAATGTCACCAGAAACTCCATAATTGCCTCAACCCTTTATTAGTGATCATCCAGAGATATTTTTCTGTAGCAACTGATTCAACAACACCGACCACAACTTTCTCAAGATTGTCTCTTTATTGAGCATCCAAAGTATTATATCCACAAGACTCTGTCCTATTCTTCCTCCCACCTCTTCTGAAAAAAGTCTAAGCCTTTCTAATTGCTCCCAGCCCAACTGCACTGCTCTTGGCTTCTTAAACACGCTCTCACTTTTCTGCCCCTTTGCTCTTGACTTTAATCCCTCATATCATTGGAGATATTTTCAAAGCCAGCTCTGCCTCCTGAAATTCTATGTATGCCTTAAGACCCAGTCTAATCTTCCTGAAATACAGATGCAGTCCTTTCACTCCCTTCCTCAAAATCCCCTGCTGGCTCCTTATTACTCAAAAGAATAAAGTCCAACTCCCAGCATGTCATTAGAGGCCCTCCACAATTTGTTTCCAAATGACCTTAACTGCTCTATCTCCTATTTGGTCAACTGCTCCCTTGTGTAAGCCTCTGGCTCAGCCCCTCCCACACTCATGCTGAATTCCACCCTGCATCAGTGCCTCAATGTACCATTGGCCTCACCTCCTACTCCCCAGATGCAACCTATTTCCCACCTACTGGAAGCCTCTTATCCTACAAAGTCTTTTGCAAATGTTATCTTCCCTTAGCACTTTCCATGTTCATTCGAAGTCAGAATGCATCTCCAATCTTATAATTCTATTTTTAAATTCCTGAAATTCTTGATTTGGAATTAATTTTAAGTCCACTATTATTAATTCAATGAACATAGAACACAATACAAATTATATCCTTCACATTAAATATAGCTCAAAGTTATTCCTCTTCCTCGCTGAGGTCTATATTTTTCACATGTTGACAGAGGACATTAGAACATGTCCTAAGTTAAAATCTTATCAGACCATGACATTAACAGGAATGGTGCAGTTATGAACATGTGTGTGCTACTTATGAACACTCACCCACGTGCAGGATCAACAGTTATGCCAACTGGAAAACCTACTCCAAGAGCTGTGCCGTCATTGGTAATCAGTGTTTTTCTGTATCTGGTATCTCCCCGGAGTGTCAACACCTATTGCACAAAGTCACTTATTAGAACTGAATTTCATTCAAGGAGACAAAGACAGCTGAGATGAAGGAGAACATACAGAACAAATGCTAAAGCACAATTAGGGATAAATGAGAGAGAGCTGCTTGATTTGCAGGTAATCTCTAATCGCATTTCAGGGCTACCAGGAATCAGTCCAATAGGAAATTAGAGTTTTAAATCGCCTCTCAAATTCCTATTTTCAATTCACCTAAAATTTTCAGAGAAGAAATTTAGGTGGATGAAAGACATATTCAAATGGATAAATATACAGAACCACTGCCTAGAGGAACTGCAAAAATGCCTTCAGAAAAAGCTATGAGATGCATTTAAATAAGAAGGAAAAAGTAGGAAATGAGGGCTTGACAAGGATTGAGAAATGAGTGATTAGAACCCCCTGCAGGCGTTAACAATAGCTTCACAGAGAAGAGGACACTTAAACTGAACCTGAGGGATGAATAAGAGTTTTCTTTCTTTTTTTAAATTGGTGCATTGTAATCATACATCTTGATGAAGTTCCAGGGTGATAGAGGCATTCATGCACACAGCACTCATTGAGCCCTCACTCTCCCTCCCCACCTTCCCGTGCTCAGCACAGTGATTGGCTTTGATAAGTTTGTGTATGTACATCGTGTCCATTGAGGTGTTTCCCTCTTCAAGTCTTCCTCCACCCCTCGTGTCTCCCTCAGTAGGTCCCCTCCTTCACTCCACTCAGGGTTCTCCTCCTTTGTCTGGAGTCCTTCCTGGGTCCCAATTTCTCCCTAGCTTCCACATATGAGAGAGAACATCCAACCTTTCACTTTTTGTGACTGACTAATCTCACTTGGCATAATTGGAGTTTTCAAGGCAATAACAGGGGGAAATCTTTCCAGGAAGAAGGAATAACATATAACTTCACAGTACTGTGGCGGAGAACAATGTGGAAATGTATCAAGTGCTGTGTGCATGTATGTTTGTATCACTTTGAACCTCACTATGATGTACAATTACAAAATGCACCAATAAAAGTATAAAAATAAAAAATAAACAAGCTATGAAAAAACCCTAGAAAACAAATCCGAGCTCCACGGCTCTCCTGTGCCTACTGACCAGGCTGTGGCATCCAGTGGCCCCATCACCGCAAACATATTCCATCAAAGCAGTGCACTTCACTCAGAGTTAAGTGAATTCTGTTCCAAGTCAATAGCCTGAGTTAACACACAGGTCCAAATCTTGGCCTACCTATGACCTGAGGCAAGCAAATCCACCTCTGAATTTAGTTTCCTTACCAGTAAAATGTGGATTTTATCAGTACCTTCTGAATACAGCTCAGAACTAAGAGAAAATATAGGGAGAGCACTTAGAACAGCACCCAGCACACTGTGTTTAATAAACGTCTCCTATTTTATTATTGGTCCATTTACTGGTCACTTACTGTGTACCAGGCATTAGACTGAGTCTTATCATATTCCATCTTCACAAATACTTCTGTGAGGGAGACACCATTATTATGCTCACATTATAGATGATGAAAAAGAGGCCTAGCGAGGTTGGGTGATTTTCCCAATGTCATCCATTTTTAACTATTATTATTGTAACCACAATGCTAACAAGACATACTAGAAACATGGGTTATTGGACCAGCAGCAAGTTTCTTGTGGGAACAGGACTATTTTAATTTGCACCTGAAACAGTTGGAGAGACAAGTAGTAAGAAATTAGAAAAGCCTGTTGATTTGCATTAGGGTTTTTTTTATAAAATTTCTTTTCAATGAAAATAGACTCTCTCTCTCTCTCTCTCTCTCTCTCTCCCTCTCTCCCTCTCTCCCTCTCTCCCTCTTTCTCCCTCTCCCTCTCCCTCTTTCTCCCTTCCTCCCTTTCAGATAGACAAACACAGACCCTTCTCTCCTTCATTCTTCTCTCTGACTCCTATCTGGCACCTTTTGAGAGATAATTTTTCTCTTTTCAATCGCCTTTCTGTCCTTTTCCTAGGCCTAAGGACCTCTTTGACTAACAGTTAAGCTCCTCTTCTTGTTTTCTGGTCTGTATCGGGCGCGCGCACGCACACACACATACATACACACACACACGCACACACACACACACACACACACACACACCATCAGGCGCACGCGCGCGCACACACACACACACACACAACACACACACACACACAACACACACACACACACACACAGCCATCCAGTGGTGGCTTTACTTTTCAGCTACAAAAGTTCTTTTAGTAAACAGGCAAACAGCTACCCCTAGTGGAAAAGTTTCTTCAATGTTTCTCTTCTATATTCAAGTTGAAATTAAATGTGGATTACCCATACTGGGATATTATATAGATACACAAAATAAGTGAACACTATTCCAGTTTTCTTAATTAGTCTAATATTCACCTGGAAGAATTGTTGAAATTTATATTAGCTAATAAAAAACCAATAAGAACATTAAAAGGGCCATTTACCCTTGAATCATTATTCTCATGTCTTTTATGGATATTCTAAACACATGATAATTTGAGGGAAACAGCACTCTGTATTCACAAGATACCTTAGTGCTACAAAGTACTTTTACATACTGAGGTATTAACCCCATTTTACAGATAAGGAAGAAGAGGATCAGGGAAGGTAAGTCTTTTGTTCAAAATCAAATATCTCATGCCAGGCATGGTGGCACAGGCCTGTAATCTCAGTACTTGGAAGGATAAGACAGGAGAAGCACAGGTTCAAAGCCAGCCACAGTAACTTGGTGAAGCCCTTGGCAACTTAGTACGACCCTGATTTAAAATAAAAATAGAATAGGGCTGGGGGCCTAGGTCAGAGGTAGACTGCCCCTGGGTTCAATCCCCAGTACCACAAAAAAAGAAAAGAAAAAAAAACAGCTCATGAGTGGAAGAAATACAGTCCTCAGACATAAAGTGCATTTTTATATTTCAAGGTCTTTATTCAAATGTTTTCTCTCCCTGGGATGACTTTTCCCTAGTTCTTCATTTGGCAGAAATAAATATTGGCCCTCCTTCAAGGCTCAGCTCACATGCAGCCAATAAAGGCAAGCCCATTGCTCTCCTCTTTCTCTCCACATTTACCTCTGCCCCCAACCTAGTACTTAATATTCCCTGCTCTTATCACAACACCGCAGCAAAGTTATCTGTTTATGTGTCCATCTCTCAGGTGTGCTACCTAGAAGGAGAAAAAATGTTTTATTCATCTTTGAATATTCAGGACCAACCATGGGACTGATCCACAGAAAACATTTGCTAGTGCTTGTTGAACTGATGAATAAAATCAGCAAGCAGGGTGGGCTCAAAGCCAAGTCTCTGGACTCCAAATCAGATTCTTTCCTCTGTACCACAGGGCCTTGGGGCACAATTATAAACGAGGTTTCTGTGGTTGAAGTGGCCTTACACGCACAGCACACTCAGTTATCCTCCAAAGGGCTCCAAACTTGTACCCCATCTAGAATTTCTCTGTACCTAACACTGTTCCCTGCTTTTGGAAAACTAACGGTTTAAAAGAGAAGGACCCCATTTGCCAAGTCAGAGACCAAGTGACAGAATAAGAGCATAGTCATTGTCGTTTGCGATTCAGACAACTTTGCGCTGAGCGGCCTCAAGGGAAACAAGAGCTTGGTGGTAAGGGTCTTGGGCAGTCCGCTTTGCCATGTTCTAAAGGAGGGTGATATTTTTAGTTGAGATTGGAACAAATACCTTCTGCCACTGTCAAAGGGGAGTAAGAAGGTCTGGATTGCTGGAGTTGTGGTTTGTAATAATGTAAAGATAGAACACTGCCCCAGAATCAGTGCAGTTGACCACATAAGCCAATTTCTTGACTTCTGTGGGGCTCACTTTTTTATGTAAAAAACAAAAGGCTTGAACTGTATGAGCCTCCAGGGACCCTTCATGTCAACATCTGATGATTCAACCTAGTTTGAAATATTCCTTGGGTTGCCATTTGTGCATACTGCAAATCTCCCTCTCACTGTGAATGGCTACTGTGCCCGTCTGCCCCTGGGAATGTTGTGAGGATTCAATGAGATGATGTTTGGGAAGACTCATAAACTACAAAGCGCTGCTCCAGCGTGAGTACCTTCCTCACTTCCAGCATCTATCCTTCCAAATGCTCCAAGGAGCAGCCCGCTGACCAGCTGGTGCCCACCCAGGCCAATGCCAACTGTCCATCTTGCTTTCGGAAGTTTCACTTTCAGAATTATCATGAATTAATAGCCCTATCCATGTTCTGTCCTCGACCCAGAGTAAAGCAATCCAGTACTAGTCAAGTTACCTTGGATTTACTTCATGTGATTTCAAACTTGTACCCCATCTAGAATTTCTTCTGGGAATTAGAATAAAAAGAACACTTATCTCAAAGAGGAGAGTTATCAAAGGAATCAGAATCAAGTTTCCCCTTTCAGTTTCACTATTAGAAAAACTGTATTGGAGCCATAGAGAGATTCCCATCTAAGAACAGAGGTAACTTTTAAATTTAGTTGAGAACTGAAATAGCATTGACGATTAGATGACCAAAAAAAATAGTGAAAATTTCCCTCCTATCATACTCTTCCCTTTTAGCTAAATTTCTTACACAATTTTCATGTATATAATTTTGTAAATTACCTAATACTCTTTTATAGGAACATGATAGAGTCGATAATTATGAGGAAACAAGACAGTGGAAAGTTCCAACAGGTTGTTTTTGTTTTTTCTTTTTGTACCAGGGATTGAACCCAGGGGCATACTACCTTCAAACTCAACCTCAGCCCTTTTAATTTCTTATTTATTTATTTTTCAAAGATGATGATGATGATGATGATGATTCTTGTGGTACTGGGAAATGAGTCCCAGGGCATTCTACCTCCAAGCTACACCCCCAGCCCTATTTTATTTGTGTGTGTGTGTGTGGTACTGGGGATTGAACCAGGGGCATTCTACCTCCGATCTACACTCCCAGCCCTATTTTTTATTCTTTATATTGAAACAGGGTCTCACTAAGTTGCGGAGGGCCTCACTAAATAGCTGAGGCTGGTTGCGAACCTGGATCCTCCTGTGTCAGCCTCCCAAGTACTGGGATTACAAGCATGTACCACCACGACTGGCTTATTTTTTATTTTGAAACAGGGTCTCACTAAGTTGCTGAGGCTGGCCTGGAACCT
The DNA here is from genome assembly GCA_004027185.1 of Glis glis. Taxonomy (NCBI): domain Eukaryota; kingdom Metazoa; phylum Chordata; class Mammalia; order Rodentia; family Gliridae; genus Glis; species Glis glis. Next base: position 24,036 of record PVJS01014067.1, read on the forward strand.
GCAATCCTCCTGTCTTAGCCTCCCAAGTACTGGGATTACAGGCATGTGCCACCATGCCCAGTTCCAATAACTTATTTTTAAGCTGATTTTCCTCCTTTGATAGTTAATACTAATATTTCTCCCCATTTGCTTCTTATTTAAAAATAATTTCAAAGTTCATATGAGAGCATGTCTGAGAATAGATTTTACATGAGTCTGAAACCTGTGTTTGTCCTTATGGAATCATTACCTCGATGGACTGACTTCTAGGAGTGGTGTAATAAATGTTTCTTGACACCCAGTCTAAGGCCAGGCTCAGAGAGTTCCCCAGCAGAGAGAGAGGAGCGAACACTGTCCTGTTGGTGCCATCTGTCTTCACTCTGTGCATTTCGCCCTGGGAAGAAACACAATCGAAGTGAGCTGTTACCAGCGGGGCCACGGCCTCTACGTGGGAGCCCTTCCTTCATGGTGGCCACAGCTGTGTTTCTCTAACACTCCTCACTCGCAGCGGGCAGCAAGCAAAGGCCCAGCACTGTAGACTAGGCCCACTGCAGATAACACTAATGCCAGCAATGTTTTTAAAACACTGAGTTTTAAGTGTGTCACAGGAATACACAGGCTTACCATTCAGGCTACCTCTGGTATTGGCTGCAGAGATGCTTCTTAATGATCACAGGTATAAGAGTTATAAAATAACCCAAGTCAAAGATGTGGATTAGAAGCCAAGAGCATGTTTTGCATAAGGAGACAAACATCAAACACAAAGTTCTTTCTTCTCTTCCTCCTTTCTGTTCTCCTGGCCCTTCCCCATCCTTGCCTGTCGCTTCCAGGAGGAAAGAGTCCAAGCAGAAAGGAATGGTGTGTGCATTCTTACCCTGGGGCCAAAGATTCAAATTGAAGACCGCAGCAGCCCCACCAAATGCTTCCTTGGAATTCCCTTAGGGAGCTACTATTTTTGTCTAGAGTTATGGTCATTTTTACATTAGTCTAGTATCTTCTACTAGCTTACAGGTCCTCAAGGACAAGCTTTGTGACTACTGCTTCCCGGCATGTACTCTGCATTGAGGAGCAGGTCCTTCAGTGCAAGGAACATTGTAGGCACTTGATAAATATTTGCTGAATGAATAAATAATACCAAAAAGTTCACATTTTTTATCATTCTGAAGCTAAAGAATTTCTTAAAAATCTTTACTCCAAACTGAGATCACATTTACATCCCTCACTAAATCAGAAAAATCAGAGACAAATTAATTTCTGGTCCATTTCCCTTTTATCCACCCAATGGAAGTTTGCCTGTAAGAAGGCCTGAGTGTAGGCAGGCTCTGTGAGATTAAGTTATATACTTGGAATGTTATTCAGAACTTACTGGATTCTCAATCCAATAGATGAATTGTTCTGAGTCATCAAATTCCACATCAAAGCCGTTCTGTATGCCTGCTATGGGAACCATAGCGTCATTGCTCTTCACCTCAGGATCAAGGGAGATTCCAAAAATTATATTGTTTCTTACAGTTATCAAGAAGGGTTGGTCATCTGTGAAAATAGCAGAGTGTCAGTCAAAATTACATCGCACGATTTCCAGACATTTAGAGTAATGGAAGGCAGTGGGCCAAAATCATCACAGGAGCTAACAGGCCATCTCAGCATGCAGCAGTAAATACAATGCACAGGAGATACTTCATCAAGTAACTGTGGGTCTTCCCTGGGGCCTCGGGGCTGCTGATCCCAAGACCTACTATGCCACATGCAAGGCAACACTGTCCGCACTTTACCCAGGCAGATGAGTATTTACCTCACTCTTCATTAATTCCTCACTCGCCTGATAAGCCATCAGTGTCTGGCCAACTTCATAGTTAGAAAGTTCCTCCATTTCTACACACAAAACTCACTAATTCTCAACAGCTCAGGGAAAAGAAAGTTGGGTTTTGCAAAACAAACAAACAGATATGTGTGTAGCTTACCAGTTTTAAGCATGTTCAGAAGATAAAACACTAAAAAAAGTCAACTGGTAGTCAAGATACTTTAATTAGTAAATATGTCCAATTTGTAAGCTCATCAGCTATTATTTAACTAAGATCTGTCTTCCTCACTAGATTCTACTCCCAAAAGGCCTTGGTTGTGTTTGATTTTCTCACTATTGTGTCCCCAAAGTTGGTAGAGAACCTGGCATGAAATAACTGCCCAATAAATACTTGGAGTAAATATTTGTGGTCAGGAATAACCAAGTAACTCAATAAATGGACAAATGAATATGTAAATAGTGTCTTTGAAAGTTCTCAAAAATGCAAATTAAACATCCCCACAATATCTCAAACTATTAGTTCACTTGAAGGAACTTTACTCAAATAACTGAAGGAATAAGGAAAAAACAACCACCTGGCCACAGCCTGTTAAAAGACAGAACAAAAGAAGGAAGCCATATAAACAGCAAAAATATCTCTTTTACTGACACTGACCCAAACATGAGAAATGACCTGATGACCTGACATGAAATGAAGGATTGAAAACTGCGTCAGCTTTACCCAATCAACAGCTAACCGTGCTAGTCCTCAATCAGGTCCTCCATGAACTGACCCCTCCCCAAGACATAAAAATGCCCACCCTGGACTGTACAGGGGGCTCTTTGTTTTGCCAGAGAGAGTCTCTCCCAGGCTTGCATTAAAGCTTTCTCTTTATGCTGTCAAGCCACATCCCTTTGTCCTTTTTTCCCTAACATCAGTTAGCCTCCTGAACAGATAGGTAAAAATAATAACAGGTAGTTTAAAAAATAATTTAATCCTTATCCTGGCTGTTGTCCCGTCATTAAAAAACTCTAATAAAATTCAATAATTCCTCTCTCAAAAAAGACAAACTTTGTGTTATTAAGATACAAGTATAGAACTTGGGATGCTGATACAGGAGGATCACAGGTTTGAAGCCAGCCTCAGCAACTTAGCAAGGCTCTCAGAAATTTAGCAAGACCCTGTTTCCAAATAAAAAATTAAAAATAGGGCTGGGGTTGTAGCTTGGAGGTAAAATGCACCTGAGTTCAATCTCCAGCACCATGAAAAAAATTTCAAAAGATAAATGTATAAAACATATCACATAGTAAGACAAAATATAAAATGGTTAATCATTGCATAACTCTCATAAGCTAAAAATGATGTTTACATTATTTTGATAATCTGGAAAGCTTTACATGTTCAGCAGGATTATCTTGACACTTTTTATTTATTTATTTTGACATCTCATTAACTTTTCCCTGTTCCTGTCATTTTTATTAGTGAGAAATAACTCAGTATTTATTAACCTAGTGTAAATTTAAATTTGATTTAATGTAAATTATGCAACTATTAATGCTTTATATTTTACAAAGTACAACAGTATATAGCAGCACATCTTCATGATGAGACAGCAGTTAAGCCTCAGTCTGATTCTTGTTATGGAGAGCACAAGAACTCACTGAGCCTGTATCAACAATGAGCCTGCAAAGTTATGTTCAGCTGGGATGGATGAGACTTTCAGGAACTATGTCACTGCTGCAGGGAACAATGTAATAAGAGATGGATCATTAACTCCTAAGCCCTTGCTCTCTCAACTGCTCCACATTCCACACTGTTCATTGCTTCTGAACAATTGCCACTGCCATAATAACCACCCTCCCCCCAAGTATTGAGAATACGTGCCACGGGGCATGCATCAGGTAAATATTATTTCACTTAAATCATCTTCCTGAAGCCTCATAATCCCTTTTGTTAGATAGTTATATCCCCCAACTTGCAAATGAAGAGCAAAAAATATATAAACCAATTTAGCCAAGGTTACAAACGAGGTCTCTTGGGCTCCCAAATCTATGTTCTTTAACACTACTCTGCAAAACATGCAGGCCAAGTACTACATATTGAATATCAAATCACTACTTGTTTCATTTAGTTTAGCTGCAATAGTGAAAAATGAGCTATAAGTTTCAGATGAACCTTGTAATTCTGAGATAATATTTAATGATTTATTGATGATATGGTATAAATGCTCATTAGTTTAGTAAAAACAAAACTATTTTCCAATTTTATAGGGGACATTTTTTAATTGGTTTACTGAGGGGAAGGCTGGGGATAGAACCCAGGGCCTTAAGCATGCTAGACAACAGCTCTAGCGCTGAGCTACATACACCCCTGGCCCCTAGGGCTTGATCATCTCTTCAAGTCTAGTTTCATGTCATGATCCATTAAGGTTAGCAACAGCAGAGCAGAGAAGTGAAGAGACTATAGTCAGAAAGGGAAGTTAGTGTTGAAATTAAATGGTGACATTTATGACCCACAAACCTAGGTCCTCCTTTGGTCACACCTTGCACAAAGGAGTCGGTGAGCCCTGTGGCCTTTCCTAGAGCATGTGAAAGGAGTGTTCTCTTCTTATCTTGCACAGAATCACTGAAGCAAATACCTAGTGCCCCTCAGACTAAGTCAGAAATCGATTTGGATATGAGGGTATTTTAAAATATTCTGGTTTGAGTTTTATTTATTTAGTTTGAGCACTGTGGGGGAACATATTTTCTACATAAAAATAAAAAGAAATAAGAATAGAAATTTTCAGAAACCTCTCATGATAAATTTGATAATATAAAATTTTTTAAACAGAAATATTTCATAATTCTCCTATCCAACTGGATAACTACTATTGGCACTTTTATGTGTTTTCTTCCAGACATTTTTAATGCATGTTTTTAAAAGGCTAATATCAGACAATATCTGTGTCTTCATGTAACAGTATCACACAGCACTTTCTAAGACATTCCAGAGAGTAAGCAGTGCTATTTTATTTTTGATACAATTAAATCAAGTAAAATTTTTGCATCTATATATGTTAAGTTTTATAAACGTCTTATTGGGGAGAAAGTGGGTAACCTTTTTTTAGTTAGCATATATTCAGAGTCAAGCCACCTAACTGGGGCTCAGAAACCAATTGGGAAATACTGGAAACAGTCCCACCGCAGTAAAGTCAACCCATGGGAAAACCACACATGGAATTATTTGTGAAACAACAAGAGATACTATTTAGAATTAACTCATCAATCACCATCAGATAGTAATATTGATTACAACAATCCCCAATGCACAGTTAAAAATCTTTGTGTGATGAAAGAATGCTCTGTGCCCAAAATGTCTACAGCCCAGATAATCTTCTCCTGAAAGACTCTGAGGACACGCGAAGCTAAATATGTCAACAAGGATTAGCAATATAATGAGTCTCTGAGGAAAAACGGCAAGTAAGTGCCAACCTCTTTCGTAAGCATTACCAATAATTAAAATCTTTCATCAGGAAAGTATTATTGCACAATATCACATACTGATGGAGTTTGGTTTTCAGTTAGCCTCTATCTGCATAGTATATAAACATTATAAATTTCCTGGATTCAGTATATATTTTCCATTTGAAATCTGAATTTCTCTGTATATTTGGACTCCATTATCTCTTAATTTACAAATATGTTATCATAAACCATTTTATTTTAAATTGTCTCCAGCAATTTTGTCAGTATCAAAACACATTCTCTCTTCTTCACTGAGAAAGAAGATAAGCAAGTTTAGAGTAACTTTTTAGATTTTTATGCAATGGAGAATGATTTTTAAAAAGAGTTTATTAAGCTGGGCATGGTAGCACATGCCTGTAATCCCAGTACTTGGGAGGCTGAGACAGGAGGATCTCAGGTTCAAAGCCAGCCTCAGCAACTTAGTGAGGCTGTCAGTAATTTAGCAATACCCTGTTTCAAAATAAAATATAAAATAGGGCTGGGGGTTCAATCCCTAGCAACACACACACACACACACACACACACACACACACACACACACACAGAGTTTATTATACACAAGTACATACTCCTGAAAAACTCGCTTTTCTTTTCCTTTCTTTTCTTTCCTCTTCTTTTCTCTTGTATTCCCTAAAGTACTTAGAATAATCCTCTACATACTCTTCAATCAACCCAGTAAAATACTCCTAGAATGAGATGGAGATTAAATTGCTCAAATAATCACTTATAATATTTCATAGAGACATCTATCATTTTTAAAGTATCAGATAGGAATACCAAAGGAACTAAAATTGGAGTCAGAAGATCCAGGCCAGAAGGCTCACTGTGGACCATTGGTTATAAGAATAAAAATGAAAGCCAGGCGTGGTGGCGCACGCTTGTAATCCCAGTACTTTGGGAGGCAGAGACCGGAGGATCCGGGTTCGCGGCCAGCCTCAGCGCTCGCTCGCTCTCTCTCTCTCTCTCTCTTTCTTCCTGTCTCTCTCTCTCTCTCTCTACTTAGTGAGGCCCTCCACAACTTTGTGAGACCCGGTTTCAAAATAAAGTATAAAAAATAGGGCCAGGGGTGTAGCGCGGAGGTAGAACGCCCCCGGGTTCAATCCCTGGTACCGCCAAAAAAAAAAAAAAGAATAAAAATGAGACAAAGGGCCTGAAAAATGAGGCTTCAACACAAATGTCAAGAACTTTTACTTCTTAAGTACAGAATTTAGAACTTCCCATTATTGCAGCTTATCAGAAAAGTCTACACTCAGGTGTAAAAAAAAAAAATATGAGGTTAAACATTATTCAGCTAGGCATAGTGGTGCATGCCTGTAATCCCAATACTTGAGAGGCTAAGACAGGAGAATCACAGGTTCAAAGCCAGCCTCAGCAATTTAGCAAGGCCCTTGGCAACTTAGCGAGGCCCTGTTTCCAAATAAAAAATAAAATAGGGCTGGAGGTATAGCTAAAAGGTAGAATGCCCCTGGGTTCAATCCCCAGTACCACACATGCACATGTAACGTTAGCTCCATAGACAGAAATGATATTGCAACCAAGGTTCTCAGTAAAATCACCCCTGTGGACATGACACATGCTGCACAGACACCTGCTGAATCAGGGAACATGGCACACGCTCAGTCACAAGTGGGTCAGCGTTTCCACGGCCGAGCACAAATGATGACAAGCTCCGTCATCACAGCACACTTAAAGGGCATACTGTACCTCTCAAGCAAGTCACAGAATCAGGAGAGAGATTCCATCCTGAAGGACAGGCACAGGAGTAGAACTTGGGCCCCTGTGAGGAAAGCAGGCAGAGGTGGCTGCAGGGGGCAGAAGCACATGGATTCACGGCTGTAGGAGCAAGAGAAGAGAGCATCGGTGAATGGACAACCTCCCTCATCACAGCACACAGTCATGCTGTCACTGTCCTCCCAGAGGCTCCCAGGATGTGGAGACATGAGTACTTGGAGCGACCGCTGTTGTCTTGTTCTGCTTCCTCTAACCTGCTTTACCCTTCCCCAGCATCATGCTTTCAACATAAAATTCAGAAGAAGCACAGAGGGAGGAATGACTTACCCCTGGTCACAGATCAATCCAGTCTAGAACCGGATTATGAACAGCCACTAAGCAGTCTAGAACTTAGCAACAGAAATATGATGCTAAATAAAACGTCTCCTTGCCTGACCTAAAAGAGATCTTTTTTCATTAACTAAACCAGGTTGTATGTTTGCTATGTGACCTTGACGTTTACCCAGTGTTGTTCAAGTTTTGTTTAGATAATAATCTTTTATTTTTCTACTGATGACATTTTTTTATATCTCTGCTCCTTGGGAAGAGGGACCCTGTGTGCATCCTAAGCTCACAGGATGTTTCCTAGATCCTATCTGTTCTTACCACATACACTGTCAGATTATTAATCCATTCATTCACCCAAAGCATGTTAAGCACCTACTATATACCAAACACGATTCCAAGTACTGAACTACTATGAACGTGGAGCATATATATTAGCAAAAAGAGACAGAAATAAACTTATAAATTTTGTGTGTGTGTGTGTGTGTGTGTGTGTTTAGAATGTGAGGGTAAAGAGCAAAAGAATTACAAGAAGAGTGGCTGTTTTAGGCAAGCTGGTCAAGGAGGGCCTCTCTGAGAAAGTGACATTTGAACAGACTCATAAACTCTTGCAGAGACCTGCAAGACAGATGTTCTAGGCAGAGCAAAGAGCTGTCCCAGAAGTTCAGAGGTGGGAACCAGCATGGTATGCTTCTTGGGCATAGTGTGGTCCCCTGTGGCAAGAATAAGTGGGAGAAGAGATGGGGAAAAAGTAGGGGCCGGATTCTGAAATATGGTGAGAAACCCTTGGGGGGTTTTGAGGGCAGACGATTATGTGAGGACTAAGCAAAAGAACCCGGCCACAGCCAAATCTTGAAAGCACCTAGCCACCATCACCACACACCTGAGGGTGACCTGCAGTGGCCACAGCACTGCACCTGTGAGGCAATGGCGCCGTATAAATGAGGAGCCCTGCCTGCAATAAACTGCTTTCACCACTGAGTGGTAGGAGGAAGGCCCACGGCACCGCCCGGTCTAGACTTATGCTTGTCTGCTGAGGGAACCAAGACTCAGAGGAAGGTCACAGAGGCAGTACCTAATGACCGAAGAAAATGGCACAATCCAGATGTGCTGTTGCTCCCTACAAGGTTTGAGTTTCCCATGGTGAACGAAATCAATAGCAACCCGGGGCAAACGTGTCATAGGGTGGTTAGTGAAAAGGAAAGGAAAACGCATTGCCCAAACAAACGGATCTACACCAGTGTGCAGTGAGCATCCCCAGAGGTGGTTTCCACATTATTCTCAGGCAGGATGGCTCTGTGTCACCACTTACAGTCTGGTTGCTTCACAGGATGAACAGCAACTATGCCAAGGGGCCGGTAAACATCATACATCACAACTGACTGGTTCCCCCCATGCCACTTGTTGGCCTGCATAACCCGACGAGTAGAGCGGTCAGTCCAGTACACTGATTCTTCAAAGAGAGTCAGGGCGTAGGGATGCCGCAGAACCTGAGAAGCAGAACAGAACAATGAGACCTCACCCAGCAGTCCAAGCCAAGGTGAACCAAGGAGACAAGGACGTCTTCTCAAGAAGATCCTATCACTCTGAACTCCACTATGATGTGAAACTATGGTGCACCAATGAAAGTATACATATATCTATTTTTAAAAGATGCTTTCCTTTGACATTTAAGTATTTAATGAAGAAACAGAGAGCCGAGTGTGATGGCACACACCTGTAATCCCAGTACTTGGGAGGCTGAGACAGGAGGATCACAGGTTCAGGTCAAGCCTCAGCAACTTAGCAAGGCCCTCAGCAACCTAGTGAGACACTATTTCAAAAAATAAATAAAAAATGCAGCTTAGAGGTAGAACATTGCTGGGTTCAATCCCCAGTACCACAGGAGGAAAAAAAAAAGGAAAGAATGAATGAAAGAAAGAGAAGGAGGGAGGGAGGAAGGAAGGAAGGAATTGTAAAAGAAATAGACAAAAAATTATCACTTCCTCTGAATCTCACTGTATCACTCAAAATACTTTCATGCCAGGCATGGTGGCACACACCTGTAATCCCACTACTTGGGAGGCTGAGACAGGAGGTTCGCAGGTTCTAGGTCAGTCTCAGCAACTTAGCAAGACCCTAAACAACTTGGTGAGAGCCTGTTTCAGAAATAAAAAATTAAAAAAAGGGCTGGGGGAGCAACTTGTACATTGAATGCCCTGGGTTCAATCCTCACTACCACAAAACAAACAAACAAAAAAAAAACTTCACAAGCATGTGTCTACTCTAGTAATGACACTGGGCATCCAACTTAAAAATGAAAACAAAATGAAGTACAGAAATAAGGGGTCCTGTCTGGATCACCAACTAGTTAGAGGCGAGCTGTAACTGCAGAACCTAGTCAGGGCTTCCTCCTTGTCTCCTGCAGAGCCCAGCCCCCACCCCACTCTTAGCACTCCTTGTCCAGTGCTATTTCTGCCACTCACTGGTGCACATCAATCCATTACAGTTCGGGAGCATATTTCCTGAGGCAGGGAGGCACTCCCAGGGCCTCTCCACGTCACAGGAACTAGAAACAATGGGGATCTTAAATCCAAGGTAATAACAGCTCTTTGCTAAAATACTTTCTGTATTCGCCCATTGGACTTGTGGAATTAATTCAACAGAATTTATTGAATAAAAAGAATGAAACTTATATATAACAGACTATGATTTAGTTGAGAAATGTAAATCTGGTTAAGGTATTAACTTTTGCTAAACATAACTTACAAAGGAACAGAAGCAACAGATCAGTTTCTACAGATCAACTAAACCACACGAGCTATTAATTTTCCTTGGACATGACACAATCTGACCATGAACTGCCATAAAAATATTTGTTTTCCTGTTAACAATAGAGGATGGATTGTCCCTCACTGACTGCTGATATTTCCTGTGTTGATTTGATAATGGCTATAACACAAAAAGTGATTTCTTAATTTTCTTGATACTCTTGTTTTCTACCTACCCACTGTTGTAGCTTTAATTTGGTTTTCTTCATTTAAACTTACCAAATCACCGGCTATCACCTGCCTCCGATGTTGTCCATTATAATCACAAAAGTCCAGGTAATCAAGATAGGCATCCATGAAGTAGAGCAGCCTGTTGGGGTAGTCAATGGTTAAGCCACAGGGCCAGAAGATCTTGTCCTGAACAATGACTGTGCGCAGGCTGCCGTCCATGCTGGCTCGCTCGATGTGCGGGTGATGGCCCCAGTCAGACCAGAACATGACACGGTCACTGTGAAAAGACACTAGTTACCAACTGAAGGGCACAGATTTCCATATGAAAAACATCTGTCACTTAAGTAATACAGCATCCCGCTCATGCTCTGCTTAAAATAAATCATCCCCAGTTCAGAATACATGCACGGAGCTTATTATTTCCTTGGAGCGTCACAAAGTAAAGCTGTAATCACAATGCAATCGCAAGCCATCTGGGTGTTTTTCAAATGTTCATAAGCCATGCCATACATCATGACACTGAAATGTCTCAATGCCAATTCATGTTTGAGTACAATCCCTAAATAGTTGATCTAGAAAAATCCATCTGTCCTTGTTCGTCTACACTGTCATGTTTTAGATAAGAGAATCAATTTATTCCTCTTCAGAGATTCATCGTAAATTTCACTGGTGTGTAATACTGCATAATATTTATAAAGTAGCATCATGTTAAAGATAAATCACCTAATTCACCATCCTGCAGAAAATAATCTAAGTTATCAAATCTAAATACATTCAAGGAAGGTTTCTAAACACACGGGAGAATTTCTTTTTGCGCTTTATGACTAGCAGGTGAAAACATTCTTCCTTATACGACTTAAAGGGTGTTCTAATAAATGGCAGGAAACAAGCAGAAAAATCTGGCTTTTGTTGTGTGGCCACGAAGTATCAAAGTCACAGCTAAGTGGCCCATCTATGGAATAAAACTGTATGAATTAATTAGAAACTTAATTATAAAACTATATAACAATCATTTGAATAATTGCATTGACAAGTTAATCAATGTGATCTTAAAAGGGAACAAATAATTGCTCCTATGTACTTAATGAGGGAGACTATTCAGATGGAGGGTTGGCAACAATTAATTGGATGTCTACCAGGCTTAAACAAGATAGAATTTTGTTTAACTTAATTCTGTAATATGCTTTTCAGCTACATCATGCTATCACTGTTTTTCCATCATTATAATCATGTCACGACAGTATCATTAAAATAAAAAGTCTTACTTCATTCTGGGATCTAATGCTAGTCCCCTTGGATTTGTTATGTTTTTGCTAATCAGCACTGTCCTATGGCTCCCGTCAATTTTAGAGACTTCAATGGTTTCCAGAACATAATCTGTCCAGTAAAGATTCCGGCCTATCCAATCTACTGCAATAGTTTCAGTTATGGTGACACCAGTGTCATGTACCTAAAGACAAAAGTGAATAAGGGTGACTATTAAAGAGAATAAATGAATGCAAGCATGGAAATTACATGAAAATCTAGAATAAAACTTCTAACTTGTCCTATGATAATTTATTGAGATTACAGGAAATCAACAGTAGGGTTTTCTGAGAAAAATATAAGATTCCATAACACTGAATATTCTAAGATAACTCTATTACTGAATTAGTGGGTAGTTTCGTTTTTATTTCAAAATGCTTTTGCACTTACATAAGAGCTCTACCCATTTGCTAAGTTGGTAACTTTGTAAAATTTTATAATGTTCACATGCCAAGAGTAACACCTTTATTGATTATTGGCACTTAAAGTTCTAAGGGGCAGAGAAAACATAAAAATCAAGGGTCAAAATACTGAAACTATGGGAGATGGATTAAGAAATTTAACTAAATTAAAGCTAAGAAAAGCTTGACTCTCTTATACTTTGCTCTCAACCACAAAAGACTACAAAAGGGACCTCAGAGACACAATGAAGCATCTGCATCAGGCAACCTTGAATTCAGAATCACAGGCCTTCAGAGACCACATTCTTATCAAAGACACCCGCAGATTAGGAGTTATGAACATCCGGGTGTCTGAGTATGATGTGCTTCTGAGAGGGCTATATGAGAGCTTCCCAGGAGAGGGGAGGCAGGGTCTTCTCTCACTGGTGAATAACAGCAAATAGACTCTAGACAGGGGAACTAGATAGGCAGAAGGTCCCCAGAAATATACTTACTACTCTCCTGTCTGTTCCATTTTGAAATGCACTCCAGGTTTTGCCCTGACTTGAGTCAGACCAAAAAATTCGACCGCTGATTGAATCAAAATCAAGAGCTATGATGTGAGAACCATCCTGAATCAATGAATAGATATTGTGGACCTGGGAGGTGATATTGTCAGCGATAATTTTGTTCTGATTTGCCACAAGTAACAGCAGACTTTCAGATGCTGTCCAAGAAAAAAATGCAAAACTGTCAATGGTTCTGGGAGAAAATACACTGAAAGGGACTCTTAAACATTTGATGCAATACCTTTGGTAATAGAAGGAGAGGTGATTCCAAACTATAGTAATAGGGGAGAGAAACCCCATAAGAATTATTTTAATTGCTTCATTCAGTTAGCTCATTTTCATGAGTACATGAGGTAGACTTTGAAATGTCTTTCTTCCTTGAATTATATTTCAATGTATGTAAATACCAATCTGGAGTGACCTCTACTTGCTTTCTTCTTTGTACTCTATTTTTGTACTTTGCTTAGCTGCCTTACTAGAGTGTAGGCTTTTTTATACCAGGAATCATGTCTTAACCATTTTTGTTCTGAATTATTTAGCTACAGCAGAGAGTTTTAATTGTCTTCCAATAACTCCTATTTTTATTTTATTTTATTTTATTTAGTTATTTACATACCAAATTTTAGCTTGGCACATGGCCACCCAGCTAGAGACAGGTTTCTGCCTTCATTGAAGCTTGGAGTGACCACATGACTAATTTCTGACCAATAAGATGTGAGTAGATATGACATATCCAGTTCCAGGTCACATCCTTAAAAGGAGGCTGCTTGCCCTCCACTTTCTTTTTCCCTTTCCTATGTTCTGAGAGAAGGCAAAGACTGGAGCAATAGCATTGGATCCTTAGATGGAAGCCACATGATGAAGATAACAGACAAGTTATACCCTCTGCACTGCCTACCACCAGACTCCTACTTGTAAAAAGAACTTTATATCTGCCTTATCCTTCTTTATTTGACTTTGAAAGCAGCCAAATCAATATTCTAATAGATAGTAAAATCACTTTCCTATAGTAGAAACTGAATTAATATTGGTTGAATTGAACTCACTAAACCTTATGTAAAAATGCTTAAATATAAGATAAAAATCGCTTTAAATAATATATAAATTACTCTAGATTATTTTAAATAATAAAATATTCCACCTTTATATGTTTTAACCTATATTTTCCAAAATACCTTAAGATTTTTTAGTTTAAAAGACATTACATAACCTGTCCAGGGTACACATTCTGACTCCTAATCAACGTTGTCAAATGTTATACACAACACTTCATCCTAAGTTCTAGGGTGTGCTGTTAAACTGGCTGGAGTTAGCTCACTTTTAAGTCCAATAGTCACCTGTAACTTTACAAGTCCTTCCATCTTCTTCTAATGTGTAGTCTTCATCACAAGAGCACCGGAAAGAACCTCTCATATTGTAACAGTGCTGGCTACAAAAGCCTGGAGTTTCACATTCATTTATGTCTTCACAGGTCTTAGTGTCATTGGCAAGTTGATATCCCAATGGACAGATGCACTTAGCCCCAAAGGGCCCTTGAATACACCCATGAGTACAACCACCATTGAAATGTGAGCAGCTGTCCTGATCTATAATAAAGAAAGAGAATCACAAAGGAAAAATTCAGGGATCTTCACTTCTCTGATTCACTTTGATGTAGTATTCGTCACGTAGTCCCACGCTACCTTCAATATGAAGTTCAGATAAGAGCTAAGAACAACATTCGCTTGAATGAGCACCACAGGCTGTTTGGCATCTGCCCTGATTTGCCTGAGAGATTTACTGTGCATTGGGCCTGGGCCACTTTCTTCACGACGTGTATAACTACATTTAGTGCAATCAGAGAATCTTGGGGAAATGTCAATGTCAAGAAACAAAACTGTCAGCCAGGTTCAGTGGCACACATCTATAATCCCAGCTACCTGGGAGGTTGAGGCAGAAGTATTGCATAGCCTGAGCAACTTAGCAAGGTCTTCTCTCAAAATAAAATAAAAAGAGTGTGGGGGGTGTAGCTTGGTTGTATACACTACCGCTTGCCTATCATGCAAATGATTACACATATGAAATCATAAAAATTTTAAATACTTCATACTCATACCTGGGTTCAATCCCCAGTACTGCAAAAAAGCAAACAAACAAAATTGTCATTGATAAAGCATGCAAAGAAACCTATATAGAAATGAAGGGTAGGAATTAATATTTCAGAGAAAAGGTTAGAACATCTATGAAACTGAATACATGGAAGGGTAAAGGTAATTGGGACAGTAGAGGGTACATATCCACTAACATACCATCATTCCTTATGGCAATGCTTGAAGCCACCCAAAGACAGTTCACATGCCTGGGGATGCAAATACCCTCTATTTCCATTAGTACTCTAACTTATTTATAAGAGTCATAACACAGAACATGCACTAGAAGGGGAAGTCACAATAATTAGGACATTCTCAGCACAAACACAACACATATGAAATCATAAAAGTCTAATCTACTTCACAATCATACCTGGCTGCGGTTCATCTGAGAGTGAACATTGATTAAGGAGGAAAGAAAGAAAGGACAGTAATTAGAATTGTATGCCAATCACAGCATTTGAATCACAGCAAACAGAAATCCCTGGACTTCATTTGTTTTGTGTCAAGTTCTGATTGAAATTAGAAAATACTGAGGTTAGAAAAATTCATGAGCACATTACCAACAGAACCAAATTTAATTTGACAATCTAATGGCCTCATTTAGTCTCAGTTTTCTAAATGATGACATGAAAAGACGGAAAAACACATAGCAAAGTGCACAGGTTTTAATAAGAGATATTATCCAGTGATGATTTATTTGAATTCAAGTGTAATTATCCCTACACAGAGTGGAAGTCAGAGAGGAACTAAAGTCCCTTCCTAAAAAGCTACAGGGTCTGTGCCAATGACCAGGCTACTGCTCAGAATGAATTGATGGCCAGAAAGCTGTGGTCAGGAAACTTACTGCAAAGTGGGGACTCATCTGTGCCATTGGGGCAGTCAAAGGTGTCATCACACAGCGCACTCAGATTCACACAGATGCTAGAGCCGGGACACTGCCACTGCCAACTGGGACAGTGAAAGGGCTGAGTAGGGCAGTCCTTCTCATCACTCATATCCCTGCAGTCATTGTCCCCATCACAGAGCCACTCTTTGTAGATGCAGTTTCCATTGTCACAGAGGAAATGAGACGGAGGGCAGGTCTTGGGCACACAGCCATGGTGCTCATCGGATCCGTCGATGCAGTCTGGATGTCCATCACACTCCCAGGTGTCCGGGATGCAGGTACCGTCTCCTTGGCACTGGAATTCATCTGAGTGGCACATACCAGGAGGCCTGGTGGCTAGGAGGAAAGCATAGGAAAATGGGCTCATGAATGCAATTTATAACCCCCTTTATAGTCCCCTTCTCCCACACTGTGGCACATAGAAAACCTTACATTTATCAAATTAGTGATCTGGCAACAAACTAAGTACAGAATGCACAGCGCTTGAATAGAAGATAAATACCTGAGTTAAGAAAACATTGTTTCCTGCATTTCTACTATTCATTCAGTTGTAGATTCAATCATAGAATTTATCCATCTCTCTATTAAAGAATCATCATAGTGTTTCAATAGAGTTTCAATAGAGCTAAGGTTACATTAAACTTAATGTGCTCAATGTTATATGTTTGAATGCCATAATTTTCCCTCAAATGAACTATATATCCAATGAAACCAGAACACATTAAGTAAATCAAAGGTGACAGTGAAGACTTAATTCTTTGCAAATTTTCCACTATTTATCAAGCAATCCTTGAGAAATAAGCAAGAATGGCTTCCCATTTCACAGGGGTAAACCCGAGCTCCCTCCTAGAGTCCTCGTAAAACAACAAGTCAATGACAATTGGAAAATTCATCACAGGTAGCACAGATTTTTGTTTTCTAAAACTGAAAAATTCAAGATTTAGGAATTTCTGGTTGCTGCACAAACTATAAAGTATGTCAGCATTTTATTTAACTTTCCTTTTTATCCATGGATTTATACACTTACTGCTTCAGGAGAATTAATGAGAATCTCTCTCTCTCTCTTTTTTTTTTTTTTTTTTTTTTGCCGTACCGGGGATTGAACCCAGGGGCGTTCTACCTCCGAACTACACCCCCGGCCCTATTTTTTATCCTTTATTTTGAAACCGGGTCTCACGAAGTTGCAGAGTCTCAGCTCACTAAATAGCTGAGGCTGGCCGCGAACCCGGATCCTCCTGTCTCAGCCTCCCAAGTACTGGGATTACAAGCACGTGCCACCACGCCAGGCTGAGAATCTCTTTATTGTCCAAAAAAGCCTGTTCAAACAATGACCAAACTCACTGATGTTTTTGAGGTTTTTTTTTTTGTTTTTTTTTTTGTTTTTTGCAGTACCGGGG
>PVJS01014068.1:0-41005 GCA_004027185.1 Glis glis
AGTTTCAATCCCTTTGGTATGATACCCAGTAGTGGTATAGCTGGATCATATGGTAGATCCATTCCCAGTTTTCTGAGGATTCTCCACACTGATCTCCACAGTGGTTGAACTAGTTTGCAATCCCACCAACAGTGTAGAAGAGTCCCAATTTCCCCACATCCTCACCAACATTTGTTGTTGTTAGACTTCTTAATGCTTGGGTAGTTTAGATATTTGAATTGCATCTTCGAGTTAGAATATTTTCAACTTATGGTGTGCTTATCGGGGTGTAACCCCCACCATGAGTTGAGGAGCATAAGGGAAGCCTGGGGACTCTGAAGCCAGAATCCTGGGTTCAAGGGCAGATTTCTGTGACTTGGGGCAAGTTATTAAACCACTCTTAAGCGTTGGTTTTCTCATCTGTAAGGTGGGTGGATGTGAAGATTCAATTAGATAATGAATGTAAAGCTGCTTAGTACTGTGCTGGTACCCCATAAGCTAGTAGGGACTGGCTATCCTCATGACAGCCACTGGAAAGTTTTTGCTTCTAAAGCAAATCCCCCAACATCAGCTTCTTTCTTCTATGTTCTTTGTCTTTTCCTTTGAAGTCAAGTACAAAGTTTTGGATAACTGCCGGCTGTGGTGGGTTGATATTGGTTAATCACGAGTTGGCCTCCCTCTCACTCTGTCATCCATGTATGTTAATGGACAGAATTTGCAAGGAGCCTGCTGGACATTGGATGGCACTTGTCTTGGCCATATTCATTCTGAGGGAAGGAAATGGATGTGGTTTCCCAGGGAGTGGCCACCACTCTCAAACCGTTAAGGCAAGCCAGGCGCTGGGAGATCCAGGTCAGACAGTATCCTACCAGAAGTAGAAGCAACTTCTTTGGAAAAAGAAAAATAGAGCTGATATCATGTTTTATCTGAATGCACCAGGGAATATATTTTTCTTGGCGAGAGATAAAAAAGAAGCAACCTCCCCGTCCACAAAAAAGTAATAAATGGTAATAAAATCTCCCGTGAACAGCCACTCCTTAGGACTCTGAACCCAGAAGACGTGAGTTAAAAGTCACGGGTAGCATATTAGATGCATCACATAAAAACAGAAAGAACGTGGAGAACTTGGGTATGGATTTATGACATGTTTATGAGGCTGAATATCTGCTTTTTAAAGAGGCTGCCTGCTCCTCCTTTGCAAAAAGAAGGTGACTTTAGAGAATGTTTCTGCTTGGCCTCCTGGAGAGTCATAGGGGAAGGGGCAGAGGAGGCAGAGGGGCTGTTTCTCTGGTTACAGAAGAGCAAGTGAGCAAAAGTCTCAGTCCCTTTGCATAGGAAGTTATCTCAAGGGTCCAGGTGTCCTGATGTGACCATCTGGGAAGGTGGTCCTTCTGGAAGAGCGGTCATGGAGGACTTCTACCTCAGGCCAGCTGAGGGTTCCAGGCCATGGAGCCATTTGTCTCCCGGGCTCTTGGTTCTCCTTCCACAGTCTCTGATCCTCCCCACCCTCTGATCTTGCCCATCTCGTGGCCTCTGCCCCTTGCTGAGCATCCAGGGTGCAGCATCCCTAGCAGCAACTTCTCCCAGGCCTTCTTCCAGTGGGTTCTCTGCCCTCCCCATCCTCTCATTCATGGAGCCCATCACTCTGTCAGCCAATTATGGTTACCCCAGTACTAATAATACCATGCATTGAGCACTTCTGTGAGCTCATTGCTAGGCGCTTACAAATACTACCTAAAATCCTTACAATATCCAGAGAGATGGGTATTTGTAGGTCCATTTATTCACAGAAGAAGATTAAAACTCAGTTTAGCTACTTGATGTCTTAGTCTATTTGTGCTGCTATAACAAAATACCTTAGGGTAATTTATCAAGAATGGAAACTTATTTCCCACTGTTCTGGAGTCAGGGAAGTCCAAGATCATGGTACTGGATGCTTTAGTGTCTGGTGAGGGTTTCCAAGATGGTGCCTGTTGCTGTGTCCTCACATTGTGGAACGGGATAAAGAAACAAGCTTACTTCCTCATGCCTTTTATTAAGGCACTAATCCCATCCTTAAGGGTAGATTCCTCATGGCTTACTCACCTCCCCAAAGCCCCAGCTCTTAATACTGTTGCATTGAGGATTAAGTTTCAATCCGAATTTTGGAGGAGACACAAACATTCAAACCATAGCACTGGATGTGTCTAGAGTTGCTTAGCTACTTAGTGGTGGAGCCAGAATTTAATCCCTAGCATCTCCCTCTCCGAAATCTATGCTCTTTCTATAATCCCAGTAGTCTTCAAACTCTGGGTGACCAAGGGACTTTTCACAGAATAAAGTCATGTAGAAGATAAATAAAGGTGGAGTTCAGGGATGGACACTCTTATCACGTGTTTACAGTGAATCATTCATTTTCAGTAACTGCTAGGTAAATTACTATTCATTCAGTGGGATTGAGTTGTTTTTGAGTACATGCCTTCTTGTGAGAGAGACCTGGGCAACCAACTTACCATCTCTGGTTTTGTAAAACATGGATGATGAAGCCTTCTTGGTAGGTTTGGTTAGGTTTAAAGGAGATAATGGTGGAGACTACTGGGGAGGTACTGTGTAAATAGTGGTTATTACCATGACTTCACACTTGATTTCAGTCCCATACCAAGATCACAGGATTAACTTCTCACTTAGTGAATGATCTAAGTGGGTGTTGGTTTCTTTGAAGACAGAAGAATCCAGACGGATCTCTTCAGCCCTGGGTGGCAGAGAAGGCCCCATTTTCTGGGAGAACACAAGGGCGCTGAGACCTGCGTCCATCTGGGAGGAGATGTGCATATCTGCTCTCCTGAGCCAGGAACACTGGCAGCAGGCATTCTGAAATGGGACACTTGTGCTAGTGAAGTGGCTTAATGTGTTGTAAAATTCTTCAGTGCCAGGCCCCTTCTGGCAATTCCAGAAAGGCTCTGATTCTGGTATTACTCTGAACGGGTGGCTAGGAAATCATTAGTTCTTGTCTCAGTCAACAGTCTCATTGCTATAATCCAAAGCAACCGACCATACCACTTAGAGGAAGGAGGATTTATCTGCTCACAGTCTTTTGGTGTTTCTGGGTTCAGTCCATGAGGCCAGGTCTGAAGCTCAGGGCATGGTGGCAGGAAGTGGAGAGAGAGAGAGAGAGAGAGAGAGAGAGAGAGAGAGAGAGAAAGGCAAAGCTCCGCTCTCACATCATGGAAGCCAGAAGCAGAGAGAGTGCAAGCAAAGGGATTCAACAACACAAGGCCACACCCCCAGGGGCCCACCTTCTCCAGTCACACCCCACCAGCCTAGGATACCACTCGATGGATTTATCTACTGATGAGATTACAACCCTCATGACTTAACTAAATCAACCCTGAGCTCTTCAGGGAACATTCTGTATCTGACCTTAACAGTTCTCTTACATTTCTTTCTCAATGGTTGAATTCTTTGAAGGTAGTATTCTTGCTTCAGGCTACATATCAAGGTGTTTCTTTCACTTGGAGCAGAGGTAAGAGCTGGACTGCAGGAGGGACCTGGACCAGGGAGAGCTGTGTTAGGGATGGGGCTGGGGTGGGGAAAGAAATATTTTTACTGTCTTCCATCTGGGCTCAAAGAAAGCAAGCTAGTTCTTCTTTCTCAGATCCTCTTTTTCCTGCTGCTAGGACTTCCCACATGAATGTCTTACAAGAGCCATGGAGGTGTGCACACCTCGGGAGTATTTATTACCGTCCCAACCAGATGCATAAAGAAAGCAGAAGGTGAGTTTCTGGGGAAGGGGAGGGAAGCTCTGGTGACACAAGGCATTTCCCATGCAGAGTAACAGACTTGGAGAAATTGTGTATGCCTTTGGGCTGAGCTAGGCCAAATGAGGCCAAGAATGTGTGAATAAATCCTTGGGGCATATAAAAGTTGGAATGGAGTTGGGCATGGTCACATGTACCTGTAATCCCATCTACTCGGGAGGCTGAGGCAGGAAGATTGTGAGTTCAAGGCCAGCCTGGGCAACTTAGTGAGACCCTGTTTCAAACACACATACACACACACACACACACACACACACACACACACACCCTGGAGGGACTTATGGGTCCTGATTATCATTTTAGATCTGTGACTTGGGAGACACTCCAGGGCTTTGAGTAGCTGTGACTTGCCCCAACTGGTCTTTCTCGGGTATGTTAGTGAAGGAATTTGGCTGCAAGGGAAAGAAACTCCAATTAGTTTAAGGAGAAACAAAAGAGCAGAGGGGGTTTGCTGGCCCAGGGGTGGGTCTGGCTGTGGCCATGGGGTCCTGGGCCTTTTCCTTCCCATTTCACACCCTTGCTCACCTCCACACTGGCTTTAGCACCAGAAGGCCATCTCACAGACAGCCACTGGCACTTCCCTCATCACTGTCCTTACAGTTGGTGACCCTAGAAAAAAGAGTTAAAAGTTCCATCCCACCTACCAGGAATGATGTGATTGACCTGGCTTGGGTCTCATGCCTATTGCCTGAAGTGATTGCTCCATCCATGAGAATCCTGATTGCATCATCTCTACCAGGTAGCCTTGTTGGACTGGGGCATGTCCTCCTGCTCTTCTTCTATTTTATTTTTTTGTGGTACTGGGGATTGAACCCAGGGGCAATCTACCTCTGAGCTATACTTCTAGCCCTATTTTATTCTTTTTTATTTTTATTTATTTTTTGTGGTACTGGGGATTGAACCCAGGGGCATTCTACCTCCAAGTTATACTCCCAGCCCTATTTTATTCTTTATTTTTATTTTTATTATTTTTTGCGGTACCGGGGATTGAACCCAGGAGTGTTCTACCTCCGCGCTACACCTCCGGCCCTATTTTTTTTTATACTTTATTTTGAAACTGGGTCTCATGAAGTTGCAGAGGGCCTCACTAGGTAGAGAGAGAGAGAGAGAGAGAGCAAGTGAGCTGAAGCTAGCCGCGAACCTGGATCCTCCGGTCCGCCTCCCAAAGTACTGGGATTACAAGCGTGCGCCACCATGCCCAGCTTATTCTTTATTTTGAAACAGAGTCTCACTAGTTGCAGAGGGCCTCACAAGTTGCTGAGGCTGGCCATGAACTTGGGATCCTCCTGTCTCAGCCTCCCAAGTACTGGGATTACAAGCGTGCACCGCCACATCCAGCTTATTCTTTATTTTGGATCAGGGTCTCAATAAATTTCTGAGGCTCACCTTGAACCTGAGTTCCTCCTGTCTCAGCCTCCCAAGTACTGAGATTACAGGCATGCGCCACCACGCCCAGCTCTGCCCTTCTAGAGTGGTAGGATTTTACCATGGTTGCCTGTGGTGGGCAGAATAATGTTCCTTCTCCCCAGTCCCAAAGATGTTCACATCCTGATCCCCAGAACCTATGCATATGTTGTGTTCTGTGGCAAGCGGGGAAGTCATGTAACAGATTGCATTAAGGATGCTAAGCAGTTGGCTTTAAAGAGACCATCCTGGATTATGCAGGTGGACTCAGTGCAGTCACAGGGGTCTTTAAATGACCCCTGAGGGAAGCGGAGGCAGAAGAATCAGAACCGGAGAAATGGCACTGGGGAAAAGATTCGCTTGGCCATTGCTGGTGTTGGGGATGGAAGGGGCCATGGCCTAAGGAATGCAGGCAAACTCTAGAAACTGGAAAAGGCAAGACAGCGGGTTCTCCTGGAGCCTCACCTCACTCTAGCTCAGGGAGACCCATTCTAGACTTCTGACCTTCTGATTTTAAAGGCATTGGCTTAGCTGTTTTAGCTCCCGAATTTGTGGTGGTTTGTTACACAGCATCAAGAAAGTAATGCTTTGTTCAGGTTTCCTTGTACCCTGGCGTGGCCATGATTAGGTTCTGGGTTCAGTTGTGTGGCAGCCCCTCAAAGCTTAGTCCTCCCTCAACCCTCTCTTCGTCTCTTCCATCCTGCTGCCTAGACACGGGTGTCACTAGGACCACAAGGCTGAGGCCACACCCCATAGAGGTGGAGGTGCAGCTGGAAGGAGCACAGCCATGTTCCAGTCCTGCAGTTCCTCCTTCCACACTTCAAGCAAGAAATGCACTTCTGTCTCATTTAAGCGAGTGTTCATTTGGGTGTGTCTGAAACTCAGCTGGCGCCCGTCCTAATGATGGTGGAAAGAAAAGACATTAACATTGATGTTTAGGAGGCCTGCAGACCTAGTGTCTACAGAGCCAAGAGAGGGCATCCTGAGGGTGTTTCAGTGATGGGACAGAGCAGCCCTGGTCCCCTTGCCCCCAGTGCCTTTCCCAGTGGACAGGGCCATCCTGGTGTCACAACCTTCATCTCCATCCTGACTCTTGCCTCTGCTGCTGGTGCCTGTCCGTGGGCAACAGCCCCACCCTCCTGCATCGGCTTGACTCTCAGGCTCTCTGGACTCTGCCTGGCCTTGGGAAATAGCCCTGACTCAATTCTGACCCCATGGAACTCACCCGCCCTCCACCACCTTTGCTCCCCACATCTCACCCAGAGAAATCTAAGAATATAAAATTTAATTAGCATGGAAGACCTTGTCTTAGGGCTCTGCGTGTGATTTCAGAGGAAGTCATAATTATAATAGCTAACATTTATTGAACAATTACCATGGGACAGATTAAGTGCTTTATGTTTTAACTTCATTGAGTCTCAGAACACCAGGAGGTGGGGGACTAGCATTATCTCCCTTTATAGGTAACTGAAGCTGTATCAGCAAAGATGTTGATTTATCAAAGGTCACTCGGCTGCTAAGTGGGAGAGCCAATGTCTAAACCGGGCAGTCTGCTTCTAAAACCCATGCTGCGATAAGTTAGGTGTACTACCTCCCCAGCCCAGCTACTTTCATCTGGGTAGTACTTATCTCAACAAAATGCTTAGACAATCATAATGGTTCAGGGTACCAGGCAGGGCTGCCATGTATGGTTGGGGGGGACTGTGCACTGCCCGATGCAGAAGAACCCGTTCACGTTATCATCTATGTTAATTGTAAAGCCTGGAGTGGGGCAGCGCACAGTCTTCACAACTATATGTGGCCACTCTGAGGTCTTGGGTCTGCATAAGCAGGAGGTCTCATGGAAATGCCAGAAGCTCAGTGGGAAGCTATTAAAAACTATGATTGGGAGTTGGTGTTGAAAATTAGAAATCAGGAAAACAAGCCAAGGTGATGGGAGACAGGAATGCAGAGGACTCCTGCAGGGACAATGTGGCAAGATCTGCTGGACGGTTTTCTTCACGCTCAGACCTGCACTAGATGACTCTTTCAAAAAGGGCAAGGAGAGGGGGGAGCCGGGGTGGTGGCAGATGCCTGAAATCCCAGTACTTGGGAGGTTGAGACAGGAGGATTGCAGGTTCAAGGCCAGCCTCAGAAACTTAGCAGGACTGTCAGCAACCTAGCAAGACCCTGTTTTAAAACAAAAAAATAGAAAAAAGGGCTGGGGGGGGCGGCGTGGTGGCGCATGCTTGTAATCCCAGTACTTGGGAGGCTGAGGTAGGAAGATTGCAGGTTTGCGGCCAGCCTCAGCTACTTAGGCCCTCCGCAACTTAGTGAGACCCTATTTCAAAATAAAGAATAAAAAATAGGGCTGTGAGTGTAGTTTGGAGGTAGAATGCCCCTGGGTTCAATCCCCAGTACTGCAAAAAAAAAAAAAGAAAAAGAAAAAAAAGGGCTGGGGGTGTAGCTCGGAGGTAGAATGCCCCTAGATTCAATCCCCAGTACCCTTCCCCACATACAAATGGTGTGTGTGTGTGTGTGTGTGTGTGTGTGTGTGTGTGTGTTAGTTTTGATTTTGTATCATAGAAATAATACAGGCTTATTGAAGAACATTTAGAAAATATAGAAATGTTTAAATAGGAAAATACCCATTGTCCCATAACACAGAGAGAACCACTATTGGCATTTTATTGTATTTTCTCTCTTTCTTTCTCTGCATATACCCAGGTAGTTACATAATTAGGTATACAAAGAGATAGATGTTTTCCTTTCTATATATCTATTGATCAATATTATCTAGCTATTTCTCTCTATGTCTCTATAAAGCAATCATATGTATCTTATCCATCTAGAGATCTATATATCTGTCAGTTGATCATCTAGATCTTTGTCTATTGAGAGATCAATACCTTACTTGCACATGGTTGATCATGTCACTATTATTAGTACTACTTGTGCGGTTTTCACCTGGGCCTCTAGAAGTTAAGATGGCATCGTGCTGTCCCTTGCTTGTCCCTGAGCATCTTAGAGGTCCCACCTGGTCTCTGTCACAGGCTCCTGGAGACTCTCTGAAGAGTTACAGGAATGAGAGGCGGGTAATAGGATTGCCGGGAGGCCTGGGAGGGATCCTCGGGGTGGAGAACAAGTCACAGTCCGAGGGTAACATGGGTCAGCCTAGAGTCATGAGCCTGCGGGTGCAGCGGGGCTTGGGGACCTCCCAGGCGATAGAGCGTTCCTCCTGAAAAGACTTCTGAGGTGCCATAGTCCTGTGTCCCCCTCCTCTTCACCACCCTCCTATGGTGGAGCACAGATACATTTTCTGGATGAGGACATGAAGCCCTGGGGAGGTGACTTGACCTACTTAGTTCCTATACAGTGAGTCAGTGGAGTGCTGGGACTGGAACTGGGGCTTCTGACTTCAAGAATCAGGCATGTCTGAACATGTGTGCCGTGGAAGGCTAGTCTTAGCACACGCTCTGCAACAGTGTTCCGTGGCCAAAGCAGCACGGGAAGGCTGGACACTGCAATCCTCTCTTGGAGATTCACAAGTGCCTTAGTGTATGAAAGTCTCTGAGAAGGCCTGTAGCAAAGAAACCTGTTTAACTTGGTTCAACCCACTGTTTCTTGAATTTATGCAGACAAGGAACTCTTTTTGCATGGATCATCTAGCCATATCATGGGGCATGTGCTTAGGGAAAGAGAGGCTGTGTGACGCCACATGGCTTGTCCCTGAGCTGGAAAGGATACCTGAGGACATAAGAAATGCCACACTGGGTCAGAGTCACAGTCCTTCTAGTCCAGGAATTTGCCCTCTGACAGGGCTACCAAGAAAAGTGTTGTCATAGCGTGTGGCTAAGCCTTTGCTGAGGCTAAGTTTAGGGACCGGAGACTGGGTTTTCTTTAGTGGCCTAGTGGCTCTGTCTGATGCTCTTGTCCCCACATAGATTTACACTTAAGCATTTCAAGTTCCACGAGAGCTAGCTCTCACATGTCTCCTTCGTCTCTGTATCCTTGGTGCCTAGAATGGTGCCTGCTACATAGTAGGCACTCAATAAGACTTGCTGAATAAATGCAACTAAATTCCCGATGACTTTTGGGGGGTTACAGGGTTCCCAAATCATTTTCCTCTGAATGACATAAAATCTTTCCCTCCCAGACCCTGAGCTGACTTACAACTTATGATTCAGATTTAACAAATGTTTATTGAATGCTTAAGGTACGTGGACCCCGTGAGAGACATAGTCCTGTAGACATACTCTCTTTAATGTTGTCAGTGGCCCTGCAAAGTCCTGTAATCTTGATTTTTCAGGTGAGGAGGGTGAAGTGTTGGAGGTGCCCAGTGACTTAGCCATGTGGCGTTCCTCATAAGTGGCAAAGCTGAGATTTATGGCTCCATGGCCAGAGCCAGGTGTAGCTTATTAATGGAGCTGGCCGGGGATGTTAAAAGTGAACTTGAGATGAATTAAAAGGCAGGAGGCCCCAGATGAGGTCTCCCCCAGGTTAGAAAGGAGGGTACTTCCTCTTCTCTAAACTTGTCTGCATTAAGTCTTAGATGGGTCCTGGAGTGTTGAATGGAGACTCTAGGTCACAGGTCATGTGTCTTGGTGGAAAGTGATTCTGCTTAAGGCACAGTTCTCTGAGGATAGAGAGACACGAATAGCCCCCAGCTGATAGCAGAGTCCAGGTGCTAAGCTTCCCTGGCCCTGGCTACAGCAACACACTTCATAACACAGCAGCGTGGCTTCAGATTACTCCGAATGCTCAGCAGTTGATATTTCTTTTTCCCTTCAACCCTTTGAATGTGCAGGCATTGGTCTTATTAGTACTATGGTAATGTTTTCCAGTTTAATGTAAGAATTAAAGAAAGACAACCATTATGACACCTGGTTGTCCCCTGGGAATGGTGTCCATTCCTTTGAGCTAGCAGAGTTCTGCTAATTGCACTTTGTTCAAGAGAGAGAGAGAGAGAGAGAGAGAGAGAGAGTCTGGTTGGATGGGAAGGTTATGTCTCAATGGATTCCTAAGATGTTGGAGCTGGGAGGGGCCCTGAAATCATCTGTTCCCTTATCTTACAGAGGAGGAAAGCGAGGCTCTGAAGTCACCCAAGGTCACACAGCTATTGAGTGGTGTGTTAGTCAGCTTTTGATCTCTGTGGTCCAAATACCTGACAAGAACAACTTAGAGGAGGAAAGATTTATGTTGGCTAATGGTTTGAGTCCATAGTCATCTGGCTCTATTTCTTTGGGCTTGAGGTGAGGCAGAAAATCATGGTGGAAGGGTACGGCACAGCCAGGAAAAGAGAGAGAGAGAGATGAGAGAGAGAGAGAAGAGAAGAGAGGAGAGAGGAGAGAGGAGAGAGGAGAAAGGAGAAAGGAGAGAGGAGAGAGAAGAGAGAAGAGAAGAGGAAGAGAGGAGAGGAGAGGAGAGGAGAAGAGAGGAGAGGAGAGGAGAGGGGAGGAGGAGAGAAGAGGGAGAAAGAAAGGGGCCTTGGAGAAGATAAACTCCTCCTGGGCACATCCCCAGTGACCTCCTTTTTCCAGTTAGGTCCCACCTCCCAGTACTTCATCCAGCAATCCACTGATGAGGTCAGAGAACCCATAATCTTGCCTGAAAGCCCCAGCACTGTACTTATGAGACTTCGGGGAACAGTCCAGATCAAAATGATAGTGAATGGCAAAACTGGACTTCAGAACCAAGTCTCTGGATTTGTGGTACAGTTTTCTTTCATCTACAACACTGCCATTTTGAAAAAATCTTGGCTCCATTGCCCATGTAGTGTGACTTTAAGCAAGTATTTAACTTTCTGTAAAGTGGCTCATCTGTAAAGTGTAGGCAATTCTACCTCATGGAGTTATGTTAAGGAATAAATGAGATTTGCCTGGAAAGTGCTTTCCTGAATGTCAGGCATACATAATTTTTCAGTAAATTACAGTTTTTTTTGTTTTATTTTAGCCAAATCTTTTTATTTGGAGACAACTAGAAATTTGCTTACTTTCATTCTCATCCCCCCATCTCCACCTCTGTTTTTTTTGTTGTTGTTTTAAATATACTTTTATTGGTGCATTGTAATCTCACATCATAATGTAGTTCAGAGTGATAGGGACATCCGTGCACACAGCACTTGGTGAGCTCCCCCCCCTCGCTCCCTCCTCTTCCCCATACATGATGTTGAGATTGGCATTGATAATTTCACATATGTACATAACTCCAGTGGCAGTGTTTCCTTCATTGATTCTTCAGCCTCTCCCCTAGACCCCCTCCATCCCTCCACTGGGGTTTCTCATCCATTATCTAAAGTTCCTCTTGTATCCTGATTACTCCCTAGCTTCCACGAATGAGGGAAAACATGACCCTTCATTTTCTGTGACTGGCTAATCTCACTTAGCATAATGTTCTCCAGGTCCATCTATTTTCCTGTAAATGATATAGTTTTTCTCTTTTTTATTGCTGAGTAGAATTCTATTGTGTGTATATCCCATAATTTTGTAGTCCATTCATCTGTTGATGGACATCTGGTTGGTTCCATGATTTGGCCACTGGGAATTGTGCCGCTATGAACATGGATCTGCATATATTGCTATGATATTCTGACTTCAATCCCTTTGGAAAGATACCCAGGAGTGGTGTAACTGGATCATATGGTGGATCCATTCCCAGTTTAAAAAAAATTGAATATTGAATAAATATGCTTTCTTTGTGTAAGGTACAACTGTGACTGGCCACGTGCCCAAACCTTATGCCAGGCAGTTACATGTAATGTTTGTTCAAGAGCTGCCCTGGGAGCTGCAGAACACGTCAGGGTTCTCTCATGGTTTCGTTTGCTCTCAGGGCGTTGCAGTATATTACAGGTTATATCTTCTTTTCAGTACTAGGGGTCAAACCCAGCAGCATTCTACCTCCAAACTACACCCCTAGCTCTTTTTATTTTGAAACAGGTTCTCACTAAGTTGCTGAGGCTGGCCTTGAACCTGTGATCCTCCTGTCTCAGCCTCCCAAGTACTGGGATTACAGGTGTGCACCACCATGCCCGGCTACAGGTTATATCTTCTCCAAGAGGAACCTGTTCATGGGTTACATTAGAAGTTCCAATTAAAAACATTTAAAAAAATGAACAAGCAACTCAAAAGGATTCTTGTCTCACATTTGTAGATAGAAGACAAGCAAAAGGGGAGGATAAGCTAAGGTCTGCACTGCTACACCTCCTTTGAGGGACTGTTAATGAGCCACTTGACTTGACCAGTGACCTAATCAGATCTGACATTACCCCCACATTTGAGATTATCAAAAATCCTGGATGAAGTATGGACAAATACCTACTATTGTTTATTAATTTTTTTATTTTTTTTGCAGTACCGGGGATTGAACCCAGGGACATTCTACCTCTGGGCTACACCCCTGGCCCTATTTTTTATCCTTTATTTTGAAACAGGGTCTCACTAAGTTGCGGAGGGCCTCACTAAGTAGCTGAGACTGGCTGCAAACCAGGATCCTCTGGTCTCAGCCTCCCAAGTACTGGGATTACAAGCGTGCGCCACCACGCCCAGCTACTATTGTTTATTAATAAACTTCATCCTAAGTCTATATTGTACTTTGAGTTATTAACTAATGATAGCATGTAGTCATCATCATTTTAAGACTTAAAGAAGACTTTTCCATTGGGGATATTTTCAAATATACACAAAATTGAAAATATAATCATGAAACCCCATATGCCTATCATTTAGCTTCAATAATTATCATCATTTTGTCACTATATGAATTTAAAAATGATTTCTTTTATTGTTAGGTCCTTTTTATTTTTGTGGTACTGAACTTTTAATTTTGTGGCACCGTGGTATTTTTGTGGATTGAACCTAGCGCCTCACAAATGCCAGGCAAAGCATGCTACCTCCGAGCTATATCCCCAGCCCTTTTTATTTTATTTATTTTTTCTGTTTTATTTTATCTTGAGATAGTGTCTCACCAAGTGGCCTTGAACCTGCGATCGTCCTGCATCCACCTGCTTAGTAGTTGAGACAGGCAAGCACCACTGTGTTTGAACTGTTAGCTCCCTTTAAGAAAATTGTTTTATAAGACAGGTGTGGTGGTGCACGCTTGTAATCCCAGTACTAGGGAGGCTGAGACCAGAGGATCTGGGTTCTCAGCCAGCCTCAGCTACTTAGTGAGGCCATCTGCAACTTAGTGAGACCCTGTTTCAAAAACAAAGAATAAAAAATAGGACCTAGGGGTATAGCCTGGAGGTCGAATGCCCCTGGGTTCAATCTCCGGTACTGCAAAAAAAGAAAAAAAATTGTTTTATAAAGTACATGAACTATATAGTATATATAAATACACAAAACATAAATCTACATAAGTCAAAGGTTTGGACTCAAAACCCTTTCACTTCTAAGGGTATGTAAGCAAATGTTTAGAGACATCTGCTCACGCTGTAGTCAGGAGCCTTATTTCTCTGCACTGGCCTCTGGGCCAGTTTATAGTGCAAACTTGTGCACAGCACACATATTGACCCACGCTTTCTCTTCCCCAGGGCCTTTGTACATCCTTCCTCCTTTGCTTTACCTTTCAGCAATAGTCCAACTTTCTCAGGGAATCCTTTGCTTTCCTCCAAACCCTTTGAACAGTTTGGCTTATGGTTTCCTAGTGGCCTGTTGTTGTGGGAATTGAATCCTTCCCATCATTGCTCTTGACTTAATCTATTGCAATAGACTCATCTTAGTGGTGGCTAACATTTCTCCCTTCCTCTAGACTGTAATCTCTAAGAAGGTTCCCTCCCCAGTGTCTAATGAAGCACCCAGCATGTAAGAGGCATCCAACCAATTGTGGACCAACTGAAGACTATATTGGAGTTCAGGGTTAAAATAGTTACAGGGGTAAGATGTGATCCCTGTAAAGCTGTTGGTGGATGAATCATCATTGCATGAGAAGTTCAACCCTGGAAGAGATAAGGAACAACGTTTGAAAACAATCCGAGTTCACGGGGCAGTGTGTGGTTAATTGCCACACAAGCACAGTGGATGTCAGACGCATCAGGTTCAAAGAGAGAACGCTGTCCGTGGGGTGGACTGGGTTGGCTTCAGACTGTATTATCTTTCGAAATATAAAAGCCACATGTGAACAAACACATATTGCCGTCCTGCAAGCTGGAATCTTTGCTTAGGATGCTGAAAGCGTAATTTAATTTTGATGTACAAGAGTCTCCAATTCGACCCTGAAGTCATGACGATAATGTCATTTTCCCAGATCATTCTAACATGAAGGAAATCTGCCCTTTCTTCAGGCTCTGCGTCCATTTTGGCCTTGGTGATGGAACTGTGGCTTATTAGCAACATCTTCCTTTGGTCTTGCAATGGTCCCTCCCAGCTTGACTTTTGATTGGGTTCTCGTGGGGCGTTTCTTGTGGTTTTGTAATAAAGGGACTTGTTTTTATATGATCTAGTGAATAGAGAGCCAACTCTCAGTATTAATTTAGAAGGTCGTGGGTTGATTTGTGAAGCTCAGCCTGACTTTCGTAGGATCTGAGTCTGTTTCTGCCCAAGAGAGGCTCTGTTTGCATCTGTCTCAGTTTCACCATACACTTGTTTATTTCACTGCTTTCTTACGTCTCTCTCCATTACAATGTAAGCTTCGTGAAGGCAAAGACCTTAACCGTCCTGTCCCAGTTGAAACCTTAGCACCCAGCAAAGGCACAGAGCAGGTGCTCAACACACGTTTGTTGAATGAATGAGTGTTGGGTGGTTCTGAAGAAGGGTGAAGGTCCTGGTTGTGTTTGCAAGCACAGAGGCCAGAAGACTATGTATCGTGATTCCAAAATTTCTCAAGCTTGTAACTTGAGGGCAAAGGATAAATTTCCCCCATCTCGAATGGATCTACCATATGACCCGGCTATACCACTACTGGGTATCATTCCAAAGAGATTGAAACCAGAAAACTACAGCAATTTATGCATACCCATGTTCATAGCAGCACAATTCACAACAGCCAAATTACAGAACCAACCTAGGTGTCCATCAACAGATGAATGGATCACAAAATTATGGAAAATACACACAATAGAATTCTACTCAGCAATAAAGAAGAACAAAATAATATCATTTACAAGAAAATAGAAGGACCTGGAGAACATTACGTTAAGTGAGATCAGCCAATCACAGAAAGAGAAGGGTCATATGCTTTCTCTAATATGTGCAAGCTAGGGAGTAGTGGGGATACAAAAGGGCCTCCAGACAATAGTGGAGACGTCTCAGTGGAGTCAGGGAAGTGGTCTAAGGGAAGGGGAAGGGGAAGAATGAAGTTCATTAATGGAATTAATACTATCGACCATGTGTACCCATGAGAATATACCAACGTCAATCTCAGCACTCTGTATTGGGGGGAGGAAGGGGAGGCGGGGGGGTTGCACCAAGTGCTGTGTGCCTGTATGTTACTGTCAACTTGAATTTCATTGTGATGTGAGACTATAATGCACCAATAAAAGCACATTAAAAATTTTCCCCCATCTCTTTATATCCTCTGACATTACCTAATGCCAGGTGCTTGTTCATCCACAGTAGATGATGAGAGGACATCCCCTAAATGGAATCGAAGAGGATACTGTGTAGCCATTTGCCTGCAGTCTTGGAGAGGAAGGGAAGACAGGTGGGAGAGGATTGGTTTTGAAATGGAGCGGACCTAGGGTGAAGTCCCCATCTCCCTCTCACTCACAGAGTGATCTTAGATGTGCCCTTGACTTCTCAGTTGCAGTCTGCTCATCTGTATAATGGGAATATCAACAGCAGTCGTCCTTGTCCCCAGGCTGTTGAGAGGTGTCCTGTCTGGGACGGGCTTTGTCAACAGTGAAATACCTGGAGACGATAGTCATGGTGGACTCTGGCCAAGGCAATTAGGAAAGGATGGGGATTCCCAGAGGGCGGTTGGCAATGTCCTTGGTCCCCAGATGGACACTGTGCTTAGAAGCTGAACCTGCAGGGTCCAGATTCCCAGGCCTTTCCTCCGCAGGCTCTTTTCCTTGCCTCCCTTTGTCCCCTCCCCAGTCTCCCCTTGTGTGGGCTTATGTGGTGTACCGGGCGAAATGCAACGTGATAGTCCCAGTTCCCTAGAATGACATTCCAGAGGTCTCTCTGTTTTTTTCGGGAGATGGAAGGGAGACAAGGACCAGGGTGCAGGAGGTCATGGAGGACGTGCCGCGTCCTACCCTTTCCTTCCAACGCTTTGGCCTATGGTTTCCTAAAGGCTTCTCCAACCAGTGCCTGCCCTGTAGGTGGGATAGGGAGTCTCCAATTGGGTATGATTTGAGGGGACTAGGGAGCCCCTGCGCCAATCTCTCTTCTAGGGCTGGAATGCTTATAGTACTGAAACTTTCAGTTTTGAAACCAGTGTGTTCCCACTGAACCATAACTAACCATAACTAGCTCCTGAGTTCCAATTCACTTTATCTCAGACTCCAAGGGCCTGGAACACAGAAGGGATAACTTTTGGTAAAAAAGACACCATCAGGAAAGTATCACCTTGAAAGGTCATCCTTGAAGAGAATCCAGGGCCTCAAGATATGAGCCTGGGGGAGGGTGGAAAAATTGAGATGGGAGAGATGGAGGGCCTAAAAAGTGAACCGATCGCATCGCAGATGTGAGCAGAGTAACTCTGCTTTGCCTTTTCAATTTTCAGCCTCAGCAAATGGGTTAATTGTTAATTATCATTATTAACGTTAATGGAACTACTGTTACTTTTATTTAAATTTCAAGGCGCTCTTCATTTTGTTGCAATGAAAATAGTCCTGTTGAATTAGGTTTATTTTCTTAATAATATCATTATAATTTCATCCTAGCTTCATTGTTATAAGATAATACAGAGACAACTGCCAACCCCTGGGATAACAGTGTCTGGTTTCTCTGCCCTGGCCCCCCCCCCCCCCGCCGGGCCCAGCTCCTGCCCCCTGCTGCCTCTTTACTTGGGCTTTTCCCTCTCCCCAGAATGCCCTCCCCTCTCCCCTGGACCTGTTAGCATCCTTCAAAACTGAGTTACCACCAGGCATGGTGGCATACGCTGGTAATCCCAGTACTTGGGAGGCTGAGACAGGAGGATCACAGGTTCAAGGCCAGCCTCAGCAACTTAGTGAGGCCCTCTGTAATGTAGTGAGACCCTGTTTCAAAATAAAAGAATAAAATAGGACTGGTGGTGTAGCTCAGAGGTAAGATGCCCCTGGGTTCCATCCCCATTACCACACGCGCACACACACACACACACACACACACACAAAAACAAAAACAAAAAAACTGAGTTACCTTTATCTGCCCATGATGTTTCTTGAGATTTCTGTGCTACATGCCAGCAGCACTTACTTATTTGTCTCCTCACTCTCCCCTTGTGCAGAGTGGAGGCCCACTTGCTTTTCCACTCCACTTCCACTCCTGGCAGGGAAAGGCACAACAGGGGCTGTCTTTTTGTCTTCCTCATCGTTGTGGCCCCCAAGGGTGCTTAATAATGTCTGTTGAGTTGAGCAGTATGCAGCTGGTGCATGGTGCATTTCTGTAGTGATTCAGGAGCCCCAGGAAGAAAATACCCAACTCCCTGGCCGATGCCTGTTAGTGCCAGGTTTTCATTTCATTTCAAGACAAGACTCGCCAGAAGGGCTCTGAGGTTTCCAGCTCTTCCAGGGATCTCTGAATTCTAGATCAAACATTCTAACCACAAAGAGCTCAGAGGGTCTACACTGAAATGTATGCTGCTTGTCTAAAAAGACACACGACTCCAGATTCCATACAATACACTGAGTGGGCATATGGTGTAGCAATCTATCAAGACTGGGCACTGGAACCAGCCTGGCTGTGTTCTGACTTGAACTCTGTACTCCCCTTGAGACCAAACTCTACACTTTACTGTGTCCCTCCTTAAATCAAAGTGAACTTCAAACATGTTAGTGAGAAAGGCAGACCTAATGAAGACTTCTTAGTGAAACCTGAAGAATAATACTGTGTACCACAAAACAAAAATCTAAGAAAATTCCCTTTTAAAACACCTCTGTTCTTTCCCCCAAAGTTCTTCCCTTAAACTATCATCCTCGTCCTGCCTCCCTCCCCAAATATTCTCCCACCCGCAATGGTAGCTCCTCCAGCGATCTAGACCTATCCTCTTTGGGATTCCCCTCTCCTGGGAAGACAGCGAGAGTAGAGTAGAGTATAAATCATCTCTCCCCGCTCCCTCACGTTTGGAATGTTAATTAACAGAAAGTGCTATTTATTACATATGTCACAAAATAAGTATGCACGATGCCTAGAATTCCTGTGTGACCCCAGCTGACACAGCTCTTGCAGGTTACTTGCGGAGGCCAATGGGTGCCGGAGCCAGTTCACACCAGCTCTCGAGACCCACTGTGCACGTATCATCGCTTTTAGTGATGTCAGGTTAGTAACTTGAAATCTGCCATCATGGGAATATTTATACCACCGCAATCAGTAAAAGCTACAAACTAGGGATTTCGCTGGTTGGTTGTTAAACGTTTACCAGCACATTGTCACAGTAGTCATTGACACTATGTCTTTCTCTGGCTGTCATGCAAGACTCCAAAGGTGCACTTGTGTGACTTTCTGCCCCCCCCCCAATTCATGGTATCCTGCAGCAGGCACTGAGAACAGGTGGCTAGGAGAATGGCTTTCAGTTCTTCAGGCTCTCCCCCAGTTCAGCAGGCTTCTCCCTTCCTCTTTCTTGGCCTTACCACTGTGTGTTTTTCTTAGAGTCTGAGCTCTTTGCTAGTTAATGACTAGATGACACCTTAGGTTGGCTCAGGGTCCCTCTCCTTTTTTTTTTTATAGTACTGGGGATTGAACCAAGAGGCATTCTATCTCTGAGCTACACCCCCCAGCCTTATTTTATTTTTTATTTTGAAACAGAGTCCCACTAAGTTGCTGAGGTTGGCCGCAAACCTATGAGCCTCCTGTCTCAGCCTCCCAAGTACTGGGTTTACAAGTGTGCACCACCGTGCCAGGATCCCCTCTTCATTTTTTGTCCGAGGTCCCAGCATGCTGCATGGCAGGGGCCGTGTCAGTTATGCACAGACTGGGCAAGACTCGATGGCAGGAAAGCGTCAGTCTGCAGGGATTGGTACTGCTGCGAGGTTATGGTTTCTGCCCCCAGCGAGAATCTCACTGCTGTGCAGTGGTTCTGCACCATGGCTGCATGCTCAGATCACCTGGGGAGCTAAACACGCCCCACGCTCAAGCTACACTCCAGCCCACTGCATCAGCCAAGACCCAGGGTCATCCGGCCTCTTGAGATCTGTGTAAGATCGGCTTGAACTCTTACTCCTCAGTTTGTGGAAGGCCCAGGACCCTCATTTCATTTCAGGATCACCTCTGCTCCTGAGATCCTGCATCTGCAGCACTGGCTTGATTGAAGAATCATTTTACCCTCCCTGGATGTTTCTTGGTTTCATGAATTCATCCAAATGTCTCTTCCTCAACGAAGCCTTCCCCGAGTCTCCAGACTGGGCCAGGACTTCTTGTTACATATTTTTTAAAAAGTTACAGGCCGGGTGTGGTCACACAAGCTTGTAATCCAGTACTTGGGAGGCTGAGACTGGAGGATCTGGGTTTGTGGCCAGCCTCAGCTACTTAGTGAGGCCCTGTTTCAAAATAAAGAATACAAAATAGGGCTGGGGGTGTAGCTCAGAGGTAGAATGCCCCTGAGTTCAATCCCCAGTACGGCAAAAAAAAAAAAAGTTTCCCTGTCCTTTTCTTTCACAGCAGGTAAACCGGTTTGCAATTATATATATTCAGTTTTGTAATTATTTGATGAAGTGCATTTGAGGACAGGGATCCTGTCTATTTTTTGGCACCACTTAGACCAGGTGCTCAAAAACTCATGCTTGGCCCAGGAGAAGTGCTCAGTGGCAAATTGCTGAACGTTGAAGAGATACCAATGAGAAGGGATGAGACTGGGCCTCAGGAAGAGGCTACAACCAGGAAGATCAAAACTAATCCAGACACTGTGTATATGTGTCTCTGTTCCTTTTTCTCTCTCTGCCCACCCGCCTTTTATACTTCCCAGTCTTGTCAGCTAGAGAAGCCATCACACACAGCTCCTTATTTGCAGCACTTCATGGAAGATACCAAATTAGACTGAGCAGGACTCTCTTGGTCTCAAGTGCTAGGTGAGGGTATAATTGGTCCAGGTGTCCTACATTGGTGCAATCAATACTGATGCAGGGAGAGGGTATGAAATTGAAATATACCTACCAGGAGCCTTTCAGGTAAGTGGTACACCTAAGCATTTATAGTAAACTGGGCAGATCCCCCAAAGGTATTCAACATAGCTTATACAGAATCACTGTCTAAAATAGAAATCAACCTGTGAATGGTGAGAAGGAGCTGGGAGAATGAGCGGGAAGCGGCAGTGGGCCCAGGGAGCTGGGTGGATGCCAGGGACCCCACCAATCGAGAGGGGGTGGGTTGTGAGCTTGTCTCCCTGGATCAGATGGTAAGGCTCTAAGCCCAAGGGCCTGGGAAGGCCAACGATTCCCAAGACTGGTTTCCTGGCTGCCTTGGACCTCTCATGCCAGTGGAGGGGAGAAAATCAGATGGACTGGTGCCCAGTCTGCAGAGAGGAGCTGGCTGGCTCTGGAATGGGTTGGCATTACCCAGACCTCATCAGACTCATGGAGCTGTTGACAGCGGGGGAGGGGAGCGATGAGAGAGAGGGAGAACGAGAGAATCCTAAGAGGTCTGGAGCTCTCGAGGCAGAGTCTGCTGTGCAGGAAACACACCCTGGGCGGTGGGAGCTCCCAGAGGACAGGGATCGTCCTGTCACGATTCTGTGACCAACAACTCACTGACTACCTACTGAGGCCTGGATATAAGAGTGATAAGACATAGCTTCTTCCAGCACAGAACATGGTCTAAGAGGGAGACAGAAGCCCACCTAGCAATCACAGGAAATGTGCACTGGGTGTCAGGGCGGCACGTGGATGGGGTAGCAACCCACGGGTGTGAGAGAAGGCTTCCTGGAGGAGGTGATATTAAAGTTGGGATAAATGAGTAGAATTTAGCCAGGTGAAGGGACGTCATGGTGTGGAGAAGAGTCAGGAATAGGATTTCAGGCAGGGGGAATGGTGTTTAAATGCCTACCGATGTTAAGAACATGGTGTTGCCCAGAAATTGCACGTTATCCCCCTACCTGTGGGGTCTAGTGGTCATACTAGGCGTTTTGCACAATTCTCTCCTCGTTTCATGGATGGGAACCTGTGTTTTCCACAAATGGAAGGTATCCCCAAATTGCACAGGTGTTGGTTTCTATGAGAGCAGGGCACAAAGGAGTCGTGATAGCTCAGCTTTCTTTGCGATGTCGTCCTCTCTTCTGCACACTGTCTGGGATGAGAAATTTGAAAGCAATTTGCAGAGTGCAGAGGGGTCACGACTTTCCTGGTTCTGCTATTGTTCTATATTTGAGGCCGTGCTGCCCAGACTCTGGACTATTGAGTTGCTGGTTTGACCAGAGGCTGCACTCTGATGTCCTGAGCTGTCGTATTCATGGCCTGTTCCCCTAGTGCCCTGAAAGTGATGGTATTACGGCCTTGTCTCCATGCCCACAACCTGCCAACATATGGTCCCGAAGCTGGGTGTGGTGGTGCATGCCTGTAATCGCAGTTGCTTGGGAGGCTGAGGCAGGAGAATCTCTGGTTGGAGGCCAGCCTGGGCAAGTTAGTGAAAGCCTGTCTTAAAATAAAACAATAAAAAGGGCTGGGGGTCTAGTTTAGTGGTAGAGTGCCCCTGTGTTCAATACCCAGTACTGCAAAAAAAAAAATGCTCCTGATAGTTCTGAAGACCTATGCACTGTGCATACTTTCTATGGGTGTGGGGATATTCCTGCTGCGACATCTGTGACCCTGTGGCTCATCAGGGTGGGCGGATGGGCAGGTGTCTCCTCTCTCTGAATACTGCTCTGTGCTTGCCACCTCCTAACCTGCGGGACAGGTGTAGAGGGACCCAGGGTGGAAGGAGACAACCTGCCTGGCTCCAGGAGGTGTGTTCTTTAGTCAAAGCTGAGTGGGAGGTTGGGATCCCTGCCAGGATCGCAGACCCCTCTGGGCTCATTTCCTCACTGAGATTAGGCAGGTGTTCCTTGTCCAGGAGTGCAGAACAGCTGGGTGGAGGGCAGGAGGCACAGGTGTGGAGAGCTGAGAGGAACGCCCTGGGCAGGCTGCAGTGGCACATTCGAGTCCCAGGGACCCGGCTGATTGAGGGGAGTCGGGTGCATCCTGGCTACTCCTTTGAGACAGGGTGTGAGCAGTCCAGCTCCTCGTGGTCCCCTCCAGCCGCCCCCATCTTTTGTTCCATCTGGCCTCCATGGTCAAGACTCTGCACTCCTCTCTCCAACCTCCCCAAGCCCTTGACATTCTGTCTCCTGTGACCTGATCTTTCCCACACTCTGAATCATGATGGCTGCCCACATCTGTTGAGTAACTTACATTGGTTGTGTCTGGTCCTGTACTAAGATTTTTCCACACTTTATCTCACTCAGTCCTATTGAAACAGCCTCCGAAGCAGGTTCTGCCTGGAGCTCACTTCTCCTGGTCTGCACACAGCTGGATTCTCATCCTTCCTGCCTCAGCTCTGTTGTTTTTCTAAAGTCTCCTTGCCTCCTCCCCCATCACTTTCTATCACACCACTCTGTTTTATAGCATTTGTGATAGAAATTTTCCTACTTATTTCTTAATCATTCATCCCTTCTCCCTAGAATGTGAACGTCTGAGAGCAGAGACCTTGTCTGTTTCACGTACCATCACTCCCCCCGCATCTAGAAGGGGGCCTGGCGCCCCGTAGGTGTTCAGAAACGTGTGTTGAATGAATCAATGCTGTCATCACCGTGTCAGGTCTGAGGAGATCAAAGTGGAGAGAAGCTAAGTAACTCGAGGTTAATACGATGGCGGAGCTGGTGTTCAAGCTGCTTGTCTCCACAACAGACACCTTGACCCTGAGCCTGGGCTTCGTGGAGCTGTGGTCTTCTCTCACCCGGCTTCTCTTACCAGGCTGAAGTGGCAGGATTACTGCTCTGCTCTGGCATGCCACCCAGCTGGTACTCGGCCTTGCTTTTCTTGACATGAAACATGATTTCCCAGAACTGTGCCTCTTATTTCTCCCTGCCTCCCCTCTGTGTAAATAGTCCCGAGCGGGGCTGAGAGTTTATTTTTTACAGGGTCAGAAACTGCAGGAACCAATACCACATTTCTCTCTTGTCCAGTCTGACTTTCAAGGGGGCTTCAAATTTACCCCTGCTCTGGGTCTCGCCTCGCTAGGGGTGACGGCCCTGAGAGTGAATACGGGCACTGAGATCTAATTCCTTGGGGGAAAACAAAAAAGTGCTGGGGGGAAGAAAAAGTGAAGATCTGGTGTCGATTTTTCTTGGTCATTTTT
This sequence comes from Glis glis, assembly GCA_004027185.1. Classification (NCBI taxonomy): domain Eukaryota; kingdom Metazoa; phylum Chordata; class Mammalia; order Rodentia; family Gliridae; genus Glis; species Glis glis. The sequence goes on from PVJS01014068.1 coordinate 23,561, forward strand.
AAAGGGAAATGTAAAAATAGAAAGTCTTGTTCTACTGAGAAACTCTCCAAGGATGAACGTACAGCAGAATCACGTATAGAATTGGGCAAAACATTCACACATTCCACCCCAGTTCTGGGAAGAATCAGAGGAAAAGGGATGTGTCTAGTTCTGTCCTTTCTCAGATTTTATATTTGCAGTATATAAATAAAGAAGGAACTGAAAGATGGGAGATGGGAACGAGAAGAGAATCTAAGCTTCCCCTAAAATTCTGAGATGCAATGTATGAACTGCTAACTGCGACCTCAGAACGTTTGTGTCTCAGAAAATTCTAGGCTAATCCCAGCACTGCAGGATACAATACCGTAACTTCAAAAGACTGTCAAGTGAAGCTCAAAATTTCTGAGCGCCTCCTCTTTCTACGGTTCAAGTATTTCCTTCATCTTATATATCATACAGCTTCTGCCCTCTGCAAAGCCAGTCTTGATCATTTAAATTGAAATGTGCATTTATAGCCGGGCGTGGTGGCGCACGTTTGTAATCCCAGTACTTTGGGAGGCGGAGACCGGAGGATCTGGGTTCGCGGCCAGCCTCAGCTCTCTCGCTCTCTCTCTCCCCTGTCTCTCTCTCTCTCTTTTTCTCTCCTTAGTGAAGCCCTCTGCAACTTCGTGAGACCCGGTTTCAAAATAAAGTATAAAAAATAGGGCCGGGGGTGTAGCGCGGAGGTAGAACGCCCCTGTGTTCAATCCCTGGTACCGCCAAAAAAAAAAAATAAATTGAAATATGCATTTATATTTAAAAATTTCTCCCACATTGAAACATGACACTCTTCAATAATAGAAGAACATCCTAAGGAAATTTGATTCAAAAAAATTTTGTCTTTCCTTCTTTTTTTATTTCCCCACTAAGAGAAATTTCTTTTAAAAATCAGTTTCTTTTATATTACTTGAAAACAAAGCAGGCAGCTCTGTCATCTTCACTAGAATTCCATGGAGGGATGGCCAAGGCCTAGCGCGTCATCTCCTTGCTGATGTTGCTGCTGGAATTAGCCAGGAGCTACTCAGTGCAGGGGCCTGGAGAGGACTTTACTTAGTCCTGGGGGTGTGTATAGGACACTTGAAGAGGTCAGATAAATGAAAGACGCACCCTAGAGTCAGATGACTCCCCCAGGCAACCTCCTTTAAGCGTTTACCTTTGATGGAATATTCTCTTTGAGTGAGATGAAGGAAGAGCCGGGAGTTGTCTATTCTTTATATCTGAGAGTGTGCTCGGGGGTGCATGAAGCCACGGGATAAACTTGGGTGCCTTCCCAAAGTTCGCTAATCATGATTCGGGAAATGGACTTTTGTTAAGCTAAATAGATACATATAATATAGAGCAGAAAACAAAACGAAGCACAAATTCACACTAAAGAAAGATGTGCTTGTGATAGGGCATTGGGGCTTTGTGGCTCGGGGCCACCTGTTCCCACAGGTTTGTGTGTTTCTGTCATTTGTGGTCTTTGGTATGTTTGAGAAGCATCAACACAACTGACAATCTTGGTGGCTCTGGAAGAAAGTGTCCATCAGAAGGGGAGGAGCCAGTCAGTGTGGGCAGAGAGGAACGAGCTGGCAGGGCCTGAGCAGGGCCTGTCTAGGGGCAGGGATTTCCCTAGAGTGACGGATGACTGTCAGGCTATCACAGCTAAAGTCATCAAATACTCACATCATATATATATATTTTTTACAAGGCTGCCTTTGTTCTGACTTCCTGCTCTCCCAGCAACCTTCTGTGGGGATTTGGCATTTTTGTATATTTCCTGCGGTGAGAGCACCTGGTCATTTTTGCAGTTGCCTTAGGGCATTTGGCAATGTCTGGAAACATTTTTGGTTGTCCCACCTGGAGGAGGAGCCTCCTGTAGGTAGCGATCAGCGAGGCTGCTAAACATCTTACAATGCACAAATACATTGGACTCTTTTCCCCCCACTCCCCAACAGCAATCCAGCCCAAAATGTCAATACATAATGTTGAGGTCGAGGAACGCTCATGAAATGAGAAACTGATATTCTAGTTCATCCATGAATCTCTTGTGAGTTTAGTTAGTTTGAATTTGCTGCCTGATGGGGGAAGACCAATACCTGGACTGTATCCAATTCACAGATTAGAGCTCCTGACCACCAGCTTGGCTCCCTTGACTTGGAAATTCTTTCAACTCTCTCTTGTTACGTTTAAAACTGCTCTTATTTTTCTTTCACTTTAAAAAAGTTCAGTAAGTGAAACATGAACACAGGTTGTAAAGTTTTAGGTAACAAAGGATAAGCAACTGCTCTCTCTTTCTTATACATTTGCATTCACACAATCACACATAGATTTACAAAGAAGACCAAGCCTGTGTTATTATGATACTTGCATTCTTTATCAGAATTCCCAGGACAAGACGGAACTCTGCCTCATTCTTTTTTATTTTTTATTTTTTATTTTTTATTTTTTTGCGGTACCGGGGATTGAACCCAGGGGCGTTCTACCTCTGTGCTACACCCCCGGCCCTATTTTTTATGCTTTATTTTGAAACCGGGTCTCACGAAGTTGCGGAGGGCCTCACTAAGGAGAGAGAGAGAGAGAGAGAGAGAGAGAGAGAGAGAGAGACAGGGAGAGAAAGAGATAGAGAGAGAGAGAGCCTGAGGCTGGCCGCGAACTAGGATCCTCCGGTCTCCGCCTCCCAAAGTACTGGGATTACAAGCGTGTGCCACCACGCCTGGCCTTTGCCTCATTCTTTTTTAACTGCTGCACATGGATAGTTACATTTAGGTTGTTTACAGCTTTCTAAATGCAAACATCTGTGGGTGCATCTGTGTTCACACGCCCTTGGACACCAGTACAGATGTGTCTGCCCTGTGGAGCGGTGGGTTGAAGGATTGGTATTTGAACTTCTTGTAGATGCTTCTAATTGCCCCATCAAGTGGGTAAGCCATTTTATACTTCAACCCATAGTGACTGAGTATCCATTTGCTCACATCTTCAGCAACACTAGATTTTCTGTCTTTAGAAATGTTGCCAATTGATGAGTTAAAAAAAAAAAAAGTAAGCACCAGGCTGATGTTTTCCTGGCTACTAGGGAGATTTTCACAACTTTTTATATACACAGGGCCATGTGTGTGCCTCTTGTTTTCAGAAACCCACAATTCGTGAGAAAGAATAGGATTCGTCAGCCCAGACTTCCAGGAATCTGGGTTTTAGGAAGGCTAAAACTGTCCCCTAGTCCTCTGGCCCCTAAAGTAACCCAGCCGTAGTGGAGCAGAGGCAGGCACAGGATTTCTCTGTGTGTTTGGACCCCTGCGCTCTGCTTCCATCTGCCTTGATCAGGCTGCGGAGGGGCGATGGAGGGGGAGAACCAGAGGAGGCTTTTGGGTCCCAAACCTTTGGACAAGAGCAAATAACTGCAAATTCTGTGCCCTCCAGACCATAGTCTCTGTGCCCTCCCCCAAGGAAGAGATTATACCTGCAGTTTGTGCTTCTCTGTGGAGGTAATGGACCTTGTCTTTGACTTTGCTGCTTTTACCACATTTGAGTTGTAATATAGTCAGTTGCATTCGTGTCCCTGTCTTAATCAGAAGCCCTGAGCTACTCATCCCGGCACCTCAAGGCTCCATGCTGTCTCTCTCTCCACCTACAGTGGAAGGGTCTTTGATTCAAAGTTCTCAGAGCCACTTCTTGACGGTCCCCACCTTCATTCACTGTGGTCAGACTGAGGACAATTCTTGGAAAGCAGATAAGGCAAATTCCTGGTAGTCTAAGGTATGAGATTGACATTTCAATGGGTTCCCATTTCCATCCCTGAAAAAGTGACATGAGAACTATTTTTAATTTTTTTTTTGCTTCCCTCCAGAATGGAATCTAACCAAAATACCTTCTGCCTTAGACTGTTGCCAATAAACAAAATTCCACCAGTAGGCATGTATACTCTTGGCTTTATTGAAATAATTTCCCTTTATTAAAATAACAAAATTTACTTGATCATTTTCCTAGATCCTAGTAATGATTCCACTCTGCTTCTTCTATGTAGGCTTTAAAATTTTTTTTTAAGGGAAGGGAATTTGGAACTTTAAAAAGTTCTTTAAAAAGTCTAAAAATCATGATCAAGGACCACATTAGAGAATGAGGCAAATATTCAAGTTGAAAAACTAAAAAGCACTGGGCCACTTACAAGAAGGTATAAGATTTTTAGAACAATTAATTTTGTTGAGTTACAAAACAGAAATTTTTTTTGTACTAAGGATTGAACACAGGAACATCCTACTTCTGAGATATACCCCCAACCCTTTTTATTTTTTATTTTGAAACAGGATCTGGCTACGTTGCTGAGGGTCTTGCTAAGACCTGCGATTCTCCTGTCTCAGCCTCCCAAGTACAGGGAGTACAGGTATGCACCACCGTGCCCAACTATACAGAATCGTAAGATGGTGAGAGCCAAAGTTCAAGAGTGACACTGGTTGGGGAATGCTAAGAACCATATTTCTATTGTCTCATAACTATAACTATGAGATAGAGCAGTATGTGGGGTAAAAGGAATAAGCAGAAGGCTCAGGGTTTAAGTCCAGCTCTACCAGTATTAGCTGTGCGATACAGGGCGGCTTGTTCAGCTTCTCTGTGTCCGTTTCTGCATGTGATCTTGTGAATATTAAAGGAAATAATGAGTTTAGGACAGTGGTTGGCACATGATGAGCCATTATTGTGATAAATCTTTTTACTGAGGCAATAACACCAACAGTCTTGCATGCACAGCTCAGAACCAGCTGGAGAGGAACGGAGGATTAGTTGAACTTGGCTGGATAACCATTCAGTGACAAGGGCAGTTAAATTACTTATATGAGATGTGTTCTAACATTTATTATGCTGTGGCAAGAAGAAACTGGGCTTGCTAAAAAGGTTGTATTGTTTACCGAGTAAAAAGCAATTCTATATTTGGTTAGAAGATGTAGGAATTCAGGGGCAAGAGGCACACACCTGTTTTACTGTGTTACGTGTCCTAAAGTGCTGAATCTTTTTTTTTTTTGTGGTACTGGGGATTGAACCCAGGGGTGTTCTACCTCCGCGCTACACCCCCGGCTCTATTTTTTTATACTTTATTTTGAAACCGGGTCTCACGAAGTTGCGGAGGGCCTCACTAGGTAGAGAGAGAGAGAGAGAGAGAGAGAGACAGAGAGAGAGAGAGAAAGAGAGCTGAGGCTGGCCGTGAACCCGGATCCTCCAGTCTCTGCCTCCCAAAGTACTGGGATTACAAGCGAAGTGCTGGATCTTTTAACAAATACACCCGCAGCAGCTACTCAGGGTACAGGTGGAGTCTACATGGAAGGAGCGAGTCTTAATAAATCACGGGTTGTCACTCCAAACTCAAGTGGTGGATGATCCAAACACATCCAAGACATCCCTGTCACTGATGAACAGGAATGAGTTTGTCACGTCCACTTAGGTGACACACCTACCCAAGAGAGTAGCTCCTTAGAAGAAGTATTTCCTGTGGTTCACGGGGGGGCGGCATCTAGGCTGGGAGTCTGTGAAGAGGTGGTGGCAAACTTGGGGTGAGAGAAAGGGACTGGAACCATGAGGAAAAGGGGGGACCTAACACCTTGGAGGTGTTAGGAGGTAAGAGAACTTTCTTCAATCCTAGTCTCACTCGATGAGGAAGGAGGTAGGAAAGACAAAATGTCGAGGCACAAAGGAGGTGTCTCCAGACTCAGAATCAACCAAGAGGTCCTTGAACCCCAAACCAAATATGGCAGCTCCTGTGCACGCTGGCATTGATTATCTAATTTTTAATTTTTACTTTTGCATTTTAATCTTATATTTCCTTTTTCTTGATCAACAAAGTAATATTGACTCATTGTAGGAAAGTTACTGAAAAGAAAAATAATTCCATAATCTTGTCACGAAGAGAGAGCTATTGCGGACACTTCGATCATTTCTCTTCAGCTGTTGTTCTATTATAGATATTTTTCTTTATTTGAGATCAAGTGGTTTTGCATGTGACTCATCTTTTCAGAATAATTTTACATCACCACATTTTTCTATATCATTTTTGTGAATACTATTTTTAACAGCTGCCTAATATTCTGTTGTATTGCTGGGACATGGTTTACTCAACCGTTTCCTTATGGTTAGACATTTAAGTTGCTTCCAATTTTTTCCTGGTTATCAGCAACATTAACATGACTATTTTTATACACAATTCCTTGTCCATATTTCTGATTGCTTGCTTAGAACAGAATGCTTGGAAGTGAAATTATTGGGTCAAAGGGAATACCAGAGAGAATTGTGGGAAACTTATACCAGTTTATGTTCTCAGCTGGTTTCTATAAAGCATGGGAACTTCACAGGCTCTATTAATGTGCCTTCCCAAATCTTCTGCTCTCCATTCATGTCTCTTTCTATAACCATTGAGACCCGACTCCTTCCTTCTCTTGCTCTCTCAGCTCTGACCAGGAGAAAGAAATGTTGATTGTCAACGTACTTCCTGGAAGGTGTTGAATACTAGTGATTTCTCAGGGCTGGGATGGTACATTTTCTCACATTCTTAAGATTCAGCCAGTGAAGAAGAAGGAGGGACCTGAGGCTCTTTTATACAGGCAGCGGTCCGTAGTTTCCCAGTCCTTCCCTCCCTATGTCCAAAGTAGGCAAAGACAAGAATAGGAATGATTTGTCTTTTTCTCCCTCCTTTCCTCTTCTCATTCTTTTATCCATTCATCCACACACTGATTACCTGTTAGACACCAGGCATGTGCTAGATGCTGGGGTTAAGAGACAGGTGAGAACCAGGTATGTCAGGGTTCTTGGGTACAAGTCCCAGAAGCTGAATCTTGCTCAACTTATTCCTAAGGGGATATAGTGGTCACTTCTCAGAGTGGATGGAGGCTGGAGGAGTGGGCTGGGCAACAGGCAGGGACCGGGAGAGCCAGGCTGCAGAGAACACAGCGAAGGGCCCGCCCCGGGAGCAGCCTGCTGGTTTGGACTCACTGCTGGGCCACCCTGTGGGTCCGGCCCCCACCGATGGCTGGAGTGGGAAGTGGCTCTGAATGAACCTGCTTCTTGGCTTCCATTCTTCGGCTCCTGAGTTCTGGGTGGAAGCTCTGATTGGGCAGGGCCAGGTCATGTGACCATGACTTCAGGGGAGGGTATTTCCTGCTCCCTTGGCTTCTGTAGGGGGAGGGGGGGCCCTAGCCCTGGCTAACTCTCACTCAGTGGAGGATTTTCCCTCAAATAAGAAGAGGATATTCAGATTCTGGAATCCTCCTGTGCCCCACAGGTGAATGGCAGTACCTCGGGTCTCTGCCATCCCATGATTCATTGCTCAGATGGAGAAGCAGAGAACCGTACAGCTGACTGTGAGATAGCAGGGCTGCTGGTGCCTCCTTCCTCATTCCTGGTGGGCAGAAAGAACACCGGACAGGGAAGAGGCGCCAAGAGGAGGCCAGGGAGAGCAGAGGACACAGGCCTGAGGAAGGAACGCGGTAGTGAGGGGAATCAACAAGCTGGGAGCACAGGAGGAGGCCTCAGTGTCAAGGGGAATTCCAAGCGTTGAGTCTTACACACGCGGAGTCCAAGAGAGCCCGGGCGGAGATGTCCAGAGGCGGCCACATGCAGGCTCACTCAGTGACTCAGCAGATATTTATTCATGGCCTATTATGCTCCAGGTGCTGGAGATACACCAGAGAACCAGAGACGCCCATCTCGCCTTCATGGGGCCAGGGGAGCACAGGGAAACAGTCAGCAATGGATACATGAATTTAGGGTTCATCCACACGGGTGGTAATTGAAGCCTTGGATGTGGATGGGGCAACCTAGAAGACTCTAAAAAGGAAGGGAAAAGAAGGACACATGAGAAGAAGAGAAGGATCCGTGAAGAAGAGAAGGATCCGCGGATGGATCCAGGACACACAGGATTTAAGGAGGAAGAAATGCCAGTGAAGGAGGCCGAGGCTGAGCTGCCACCTCCTGTCCGTGTCCTCTATTTCTGGAGGCCGTGGCTGGGATTTGCTTGGAGTGTGGTAAAGGTCCCAGGGGCATCCAAGGGACAGCTGGCATGGAGCGGGAGCTCCGAGTTGCTGTGTCCCTTGAATGGATTTGAATATCAGGATGTTCTCCCTCTGCCCTCCCCCACCCTCTCCACCTGGGGAGGCACAGCGGTGGCTCTGCTTGGTGGTAACACCTCATCCATCACCAGGCAAAAAGCCTGCTCCCGGCCTCTGGGATAACGGCACTGGAACGTGGAGAGGAGCTGGGGAGGTCCCCACAGACTGTGGCGGACCTGGTGGAATGTGGAGCTGTCTCAGAACCTCCTATTTTGGATTTCCTCTTGGCTGTGTGCGTGCCAGTTTATCTCTCTCCATCCCCCACGGTACTGGGTGTACCAGTTCTGGGACTGCTGGTATTTATTGCTGTGCTGAGGAGGTCCGTTGCACAAGTCCTCTTGAAAGAGGACATTGTCCTGATCCCTTTAACGTTTCTGCCTCGAGGAGCTGCAGGCTGAGAAACGAGCCCGTCTTCCTCTCCACCACCGTTCAGCCTCCTGCTTCTCAGAACTGGAAAGGAGTTTGGGGGTGGGACTCATTAGGATTCTCCAGAACCTACGGGATGTGTGGGTGTGCACACACACGTACACATACACAAACACACATTTGAAGGGATTGGCTCATGTTATTGTGGTGGCATGGAGAGTCTCAGATCTGCAGATTGGGCATCAGGCTGGAGACTTAGGGAAGAGTTGAAGTTCAAGTCCAACCCAAGGCTGTCTGCTGCCAGAATTTCTCTTCTTCCTCCTTTTTTTTTATTTTTTAAATGCAGTAGTAGGGATTGAGCTCAGGGTTTTTCTACCACTGAGCTACATCCCCAGCTTTTTAAAATTAATTAATTAATTAATTGTGGCGCTGGGGATTGAAGCCAGGGGGCATTCTATCTCCGACCTATACCTCCCGCCCTATTTGATTTTGAAAAGTGGTCTCACTAAGCTGTGGAGGGCCTTGCTAAATTGCTGAGGCTGGCCTCGAACTTGCAATCCTCCTGTCTCAGCCTCCCTTATTTTTTTTATTTTGAGACAGGGTCTTGATAAGTTCCCCAGGTTGACCTCGAACCTGCAGTCATCCTGCCTTAGCTTCTTGAGTTGTTGGGATTCCAGGCGTGAGCCACTGCACTGTGCCAGAATTCCTTCTTGTTCGTATAGGTCAGTCTTTGTTCTGTCCAGATCTTCGACTGCCTGGATGAGGCCCGCTGACATTATAGAGGGTCATCTGCTTTACTTAAGTCCACCAATTTAAATGTCATTCTCATCCACAAAACACCTTCAAAGAAACATCCAGAATACTGTTTGAGTGCATATGTAAGTGATGTGGCCCTGCTAAGTTGACACATAAAGTTAATCATCGCAGGGGCCATCAAAGCCAGCCCCCTCACTAGACAGGTGGAGCAAGGTCCAGGGAGGCTGAGCGACCATATAGAGCCGAGCAGCAACTGAGCGGGGTGGGAGGCAGGTGGAGACCGAGGTCTGGCTGCAGTCCCATGCTCTCTGCCCTGTACCGCTCACTGGGGAGCTCCCCATGGGCAGAACCCAACATATGGAGCTAGTTGCTGTGGCACCACAGAGAGGTGAGTCCCCCCGCTGTGTCTTTATTTGGATTGACTTGTTTATAGAGCTGCAGGGTACGTTTTAGAGGAGAGCTGGATTGGAAAGCATGGTGTGTGTCATGGGATCCTTCATCTTGGTGGAATTCAGCTAGAATTCTGGAAAGGCAAGGGGCTGAAACTTGAGGATGTTTTCCTGGAAAGAATGCCTTTCATCAAGTCACACATCCCCTCTGCAGTGCTATACTCTGATCTCCCTCATTTTCTTTCCTTTCCCCCTCCCTGCCCCCTTCCCTGCCCCTCCCCCTCTCTTTCCCTCCCTTCCTCCCTTCCTTCTTTCTTTCCTTATTGTTTGTGGTACTGGGGATTGAACTCAGGGATATTTTACCCCCAAGCTACACTCCTAGCCCTTTATATTTTTATTTTGAAATAGGTTCTCTCTTATTTTATTTTATTTATTTTATTTTATTTTTTGTGGTACTGGGGATTGAACCCAGGGGCATTCCAGCTCCGAGCTATACCCTCAGCCCTATTTTTTATTCTTTTTTATTTTTGAAACAGGGTCTCACTAAGTTGCGGAGGGCCTCACTAAGTAGCTGAGGCTGGCTGCGAACCCGGATCCTCCGGTCTCAGCCTCCCAAGTACTGGGATTACAAGCGTGTGCCACCACACCCAGCTTGAAATAGGTTCTCTCTAAGTTGTTGAGGGTCTTGCTAAATTGCTGAGGCTGGCCTCGAAACTGCAATCCTCCTGTCTCAGCCTCCCAAATACTGGGATTACAGGCATGCGCCATTGTATCCGGCTGTCCCTCATTTTCAAGGGGAATTTTTCAGAACAGTTTTGAGCAGCTGCCATGTGCCTCAGTAAATACTTGTTGGGTGATGCATGATAGGAAATCCATCTTGACTTACAGGAAGACAGGGCACGAGGCCTCGCCATGGCCCTGACTCATTTTCTGAATGGCCAGTCTAAGTCCTGCCTCTTTCTTTATGTAACCTCTCCGGGCACCTGGTCACTTACCAGAACCTTCTCTGGGAACATACCAAGTTGGAACGAATCCTAATTTCTAGGTCAGAGAGGGTAAGTGGACTCAGAAGTAGAGGGGCTGTCTATCCCTTTGTGGAGCAGCTGTATTTAGAAGTGACAGCAGTGGTGTTAGTATGAGTTGTCTTTCACTGAGAAGCTGCTAGGTACCAGCCATAGTGCTGGGCATTTCCTATGCATTTGCTCACATGTTCACATCCCTCCTGTGTCCTCTTGGGCAGTGGTGAAACCTGCTCAGAATCAGGACTTTTCCTACTAAAGCAGAGCAGAATGCCCAGGACATACGCAGAATGGTGTTAAGATAACATATGAGACACACGGATATGGGGTTGGCCAAGGAGGCTACGAATATGGTGCTGTACTGGAAGAATCTCTGAGAAGCATTTTGTGAACCATTTGCTGACTCTGCTTGGTCCTTTATACAGGACCAAGAACGTCACAGAAAATAACGGAGGGGCTTGAGTTTACTCTTTATGGCCTGGTTCAAAGTAATGCTCTTCAGAAGGCCCCTTGGATGCTCAGAGATGTGGTTTCCAATCCAAGTCATGGCGGGCGCAGTGACGGGAGCTTGGAGTCACTGATAACAGTAGATGATACCGTCGGATCAGTGAGTCAGAGAGCCTGATGGACAGAGGCTTCAATATTCACTCCTTGGTTATCTCACTTACGATCTCTGAGGTAGGCATTTTTAGGTGGGTTCATGAGCTCTAGTGTCTCAAAGTGTCCACGGTCAGTCTTCGTTTCTGCTCCTCTCTCCTGGGCTTGTGACTATTGCCTTCACACTTGCCACTTCTTGGTTACAAGATGGCTACCAAGCTCCAGGCATGGCGTCTGCATTCAAGGAAGAAAGACGGGAAAAAGAGTACTTGTGTGTGAAGGTGAGGTGGGAGCACTTCTCTGTGTTATCTCATGCCTATTCCCTTTGTAGGGAAGCCTTCCAGATGACTTCGCTTTACCTCTCATTGGTCAGAACAAGGTCACATGACATTCCTAGGTGCAAGGGAGGCTGGGAAAGAGAGTATTTTGTAGAGGGGAATAGGATTGTCATGACCAAATCAGATCGGTTTTAATTCATACTCTGGGGGCAGTCCCAGTGCTTTCCTGAACAAAATTTGGATTCCGATAACCAGGAGGAAGGTGTGGGCGTCTTCCATAATAATAGCAGGCAGCACCTCATTCATTCCACGCACTGATCCTTGCATCGGGTGTTATAACTGTCCACACTTCACACCGAGGAAGCCAAGAGTTAGGATGGAGAAGTCACAGAAGCTGTGGGGGTGTTCTTATGGGTCATTGATGTACGTAAAGGCTAGATCTCATTCTTTCTTTGAAATCCCCTTAGTGCCTATGTCGACTGGTGAGTCCTCACCACAAGCTTGCTGGCCCAAGGACAGATGATAGCACATCCATTTAAGGCAGGACCCTATTCCAGGATTGTGGGATCAGTATTTTCTTGTTTTACTGGGTAGAGAAATTTTTTCCTTGGACTTCTTAGAAATAATTGTAGACGAAAGGCCTCTCCTGGGAAGGGGCTTCCAGCAGTTAGTAGAGGCTCTGAGAAGGGTGTAGTGGCCTCTGCATTTGCCTGCCACCGACTCTCCCAACAGTCCCACCCAGACTCAGGGACAGTGTCCTGGTGTGATTGGCACCCCTGGAGAGTCTGCCATGGGATATGGAAGACGCTATCATGTAGAAAGGGAGTGGACTTCCTGTGGGTCCCTCCAGAGAGCAGAGCTAGAACGAAGAACTGACTGTATCAGGAAGAAGAGCGTTTCATTGGACAAGAAGTATAGATTTTGCAGCAGAAAGTTGTGGTTTTGAATCTTGTTGTTGGGAAGACTAAGTACAATGATACAGGTGAGATGATTAAAACAACAATGCTTCCTGTCTGGGATCAAGTGAAGGTTGACCAGAAGAGAATACCAGGGAGACCGAGCCCTGCATCACTGGGGCGGTCCAGCATTCACTCCTTACTAAGGGTTCCATGACAGCCACCCTGCCCTCACCAACCAAAGCCAGCTGACATCGATTGAGTACTTACTCTAAATGGGGATAGTTATTTTTAATTGAATATTTATTATGTGCCTGGTACCTTACTAAGCACTTTACAGGAAAATTTTCCTTTAATCCTATGGCAATTCCAGGAGGTGGGCACTATTGTTCTCCCTACTGTATGAATGAGAAGACTGAAATTAAAAGAGGCTGAGAAACCTGGCCAAAGTCGGCTGGATGGAGATGGGGTTGGAGGCCAGATCTGTCTCTTGCCTCGGCCCTTTTTGGGAATCCGCAGAGCTTGTGGTTCCTCTGAAATGGACCCTCACTTGGGTGAAGATCTCACGGAACAGTGGTTCCCAGGCTTTCTGGTTCCTTATCAGCTATTCTGTCAAAAAACCAGGAGCCTATCAGGGCAGATTTAAACAGCCCACATTCCCCAAGTCCTGCCATATCTTTATAGACATTAAAATGATTTTCAAAAGCAGATAAAATACTAAGTTTTGTTGTAATAAATTCTATTGCTATAGCTGAAAAACACAAGCTAAAACAATCATGACATTGGCAGTTGAGGATGGTGCTCACAGTAGTGAATATGAAGTTTGCTACTGTCTGTCCTTCCCTCCGTGACCAGCTTAGGACCTGAGATCGGCTGCATCACCACCCCCTTGTTCTCTCTCTTTCTCTTTTTCTCTCTGTTATATTTAGCTGACAAAATTCCAACTTCCCTCCTATTCTTTAGTTGAACCAAGGAGCTGAACACAGCTGAAGAAAAACCCAATGATGTTAGTTAACTTTACTTTGAGAACCACAATTTTTAAGAAGACTGTGACGGATAATTTTATGCGTCTATTTGACTCAGCTAAGGGATTCCCAGAAAGCTGGTAAAACATGATTTCTGGGTATGTCTGTGAGGATGTTTCTGGAAGAGATCGGCATTCTCTCTCTCTCTTCTTGAGCTGAGATGCCCATCGTCTCCTCTCCTCTGTTCTCTCTCTGATTTCATCTCCTGAAACTGTCTCCCTACATAAAAGGACCACCTGTTAACTCCATTGAGCACCTGGCCTCCTGCTGCTTCTAGACTTGCTGTCCACACTCTGACTTCCGGCCCTTTGCCCTGGCTGTTGCTTCCTTGCCTGGAATGCTCCCTAAAATATCTACATGGATCATTCTGTCTCTTCAAGTGCTTCCTTCTTGGAGATTCTCCCAAGTACCTTTCCTCCAAGCTCCTTTCCCCATTGCTGTCTTCTCTTGCTTCATAGCCTAACCTGAAAAGAAAAGAAAAAATTATATAGATGTTCACATATTTGTTTATTGTCTGTCTGCTGTGCATGAGGCAGCGTCTTTGATTCATTCACCACTATATCTCCAAAGCCTAGCATGTCTGGCACATAGTAGACACTCTAGACACTCAATAGATACTTCTTGAATGAATGAATACATGAATGAGCCACTTGTAAAAGACATAAAGCACATTTAAAAAATAACACTTGTATATAGCCTCGTGGTTAGAAACTTAGGTCTGAAGACAAAAATGTTTGAGTTTTTGTCTTTCTAATTTCTTAGTTGTGTGACCTTAGGTTACGTTATTTAACTTCTGTCATATGAGATTGTTGTATTTTATTAGATACACAGGCAAAGTCCTTAGCTTGGTGCCTGGCTCATATTAAACACGTATCAGTGACCTTGACTGTGAGTTTACATGTTAGCAAGTTAGGCTGGCAGGCCAAGGCAGGTGTGCAGGTGGACTGGGAGACTGAGGGAGAGAGCGAATTCTTTTGTTGATGAAAACCTGCTTGGGTCACTGCTAAGAGACCGTGGAGAAGTGTGGCCCTCATCCATGAGCTCTGAATTTAGAGGTCAGGCTTTTAATTTTGACTCCATTATTCAAGGGTGACCTTGGACAATTTATTTTACATTTATGAATCTCCCTTTCCTCATTCGTAAGAGTTCCTTTGATCATCAAAAGACATCAAAGGTATCTGATTGTATACATCGCATTTTCCAAAGTGTTAAGTGAAAGGAGACGTGTGTAAGACAGCACTTAGGATCTGCCAGGCACCGTGGGAGGTGCTTTCCTTCCCTGAGCTCATAGCAATCCAAAAGCAAGTGCTGCTATTAGCTCCATTTTGCAGACATGAAAACTAAGACATAGAGACCAGGATTCAAATCCAAATGGCCAGGCTCCAAAATATGTGCTCATAATTATAATGTGCTGCCTTTCAGATGCTGTGGAAGTGTCAAGTGCTCGTACTAATGAGGCTGAGAAGCAAAGGAAATATCCAGGAGGAGGTGGGTGGAAGGTCCACCCCGAGGAACAAAGCACATTTCCCCCAGATTGCGTAGAAGATAAACACGACAACATTGAAAAGCACACATACAGGGTTCCAGGTGGCTCTTTAGTGTCTTAGTTGCAGAAATTAAAAACTTCAGTGAGCCAGGTGTGGTGGTGCAGGCTTGTCATCCCAGTACTTGGGAGGCTGAGACCAGGGGATTGGGGTTCTCGGCCAGCCTCAGCTACTTTGTGAGGCCCTCGGCAACTTAGCGAGACCCTGTTTCAAAATAAAGAATAAAAAATAGGGCTGGGGGTGTAGCTCGGTGGTAGAATGCCCCAGGGTTCAATCCCCAGTACCACAAAAAAAAAAAAAACCCACAAAAACAAACAACAACAAAACTTAAGTGAGAGTAATACAAATGGTTGGCATTAGATGAAGTACTAAAGGCCACATTAAATGGGCATACAGTGGGCACGGAAGGATCGAGTCAGAGTTGCAAGTGGGAGAAACTCCAACCCTCTGAGGCCGCCCTTGAATGCCCAGACCCTAGGGGTCCTCCAGCTAGCTCTGCTCTGGCCTGTTAAAGGGTCTTTCTTTTGTTCTACCAAAATTGACCAGTCTGTGTACTCCCCCCCCCCCCCGTCATGCTCTTTGTATATGTCATATCAGATTCATTCATTTAATACTTTATTTATAAAATTTAATGGGTACCTGTAATGATCCAGGTACTCTCCTAGCTGCTATATATCTAAGAGTGGATAAGAGGTAGACGCTGCCCACAAGGAAGATGTAGTTTGTCTAGTGGGGGATGGCCCCATAAACATGTCACTATATGATAGTGTGATAGTGCGGTAACAGAGAGATGCACACAGCATGCTGCGTGGAGAAAAGAGGGTTGCAGAAGCTTCTCTAGAGTCCTAGGCCTCAAAGAGAACAAGGGCATACTAAGGCAGAAGTGGTGATGGAGGTGGGCAGGCAGAACGGAGAATGCAGAAGCCTGGGGGTCCAGAACCAGCCAAGAGAAGTAAGCAACTACAGGAACAGACCGTGCGGCTGGACTATTCAAGGCAGGCTGCAATGACAACAGATGAGGCTGGAGGGGCTGACGGGAGACGGATGCCAGCAGACCTTGCCTGTCGAGTCAAGGAGCCTGACTGTATGTGGCGCATCAGTGTGTCAGGGGCTTGTATAAATCGATTAAGCAGTTGACAGAGACCGAAATCCTTCGGGTACATCTGTCTTGTCTCAAGGGGCAGTAACTCCTGAGCTCAGCTCACGGGCCCCATATAGGAATGCCAGGCCAGAGTTGCCCATTCCTCCAATTCCGTAAGAAAGCTAGAAACCCTATGCTTATGTGGCATTTCTCAATTTTTGTTGTTGGCAATGAGTTCTAGAAATGTCTATGATGTAGGCCAAACAAAATATATCTGCTGGCCCGATACAGCCCAAGAGCCTCTTTGAACATAGAGGAGGAGTAACCTATAAAAGAGACAGAGAAGCTGTGTTCAGACAGGTAGGAGAACTAGGAGATTGTAGTGTCATGAGAATAGAGGAGTAGAGAGATTCTAGAAGGAGGCAGTGAAGAAGAATCCAATATAGGAGAGAGATTGATTAAGATAAGCCTGAAGCATGGCCAACAAACCTCATATTTAGGAGGCCACTGGGGACTGTGGACAGGACAGGTTCACCGGCATGTGGGACACGCAGAATCCAGATTACAGTTGCGGTTAGGGATAAATAGATGTTGGGGTAGCAAAGACATCAAAACTTCCGTATAGGATTTCTTTGGCTATAAACAATAGAAAACCCAATTTAAAATGCCTTAAAAAAGGATAGCGATATAACGGAAGTCCCGAAGTAAGGACATTTCTGTGTTGGTTGGTTGCTTCTGTGGCTCCACAATGGACCCAAGTTTCTTGAATCTTTTGGCACCTTTAGTGGGTGTCTCTCAGTCTAACTGCTGCCCAGGCCACAAGATGGATGCCAGTTTCAGAGAACAACCCCCACACCCCCCAATGTCAGAGGCAGAGACACAGATTGTCTCTTCAATCTTTTTTGTTTGTAGTACTGGGAATTGAGCCCAGGGCCTTGTGCATGTTAGGCAAACTCTCTACCACTGAGCTATATATCCCCAGTCTGTTGATCATCTCTTCAGATTGCTTCTTTGTAATAGCTAAGAGATTGTTTCTATAAGCCACACCCCAGCAGACTTCCCCTTATGGGCCAGAATAGCACCAGGTGCCCATGCTAAACCCAGATGATCAAGGACTGGCCCAGTGATCTGCTTGGACCGGTCCTGGCTCCACTTCTAGAGTTGGCCTTGGGCCTGCCTCCCCTGCATCTTCAGGGCAAGGGCCCCTAGAAATCAGGGTCCTATGAGAGCTGGGCATGGTGACGCATGCTTGTAATCCCAGTACTTTGGGAGGCGGAGACTGGAGGATCCGGGTTCGTGGCCAGCCTCAGCTCTCTCTCTCTCTCTCTTTCTGTCTCCTTAGTGAGGCCCTCCGCAACTTCGTGAGACCTGAAAAAAAAAAAAAGAAATCAGGGTCCTATGAGGAGTGGG
>PVJS01014069.1:0-16382 GCA_004027185.1 Glis glis
GAGAGAGCTGAGGCTGGCCGCGAACCCGGATCCTCCGGTCTCCGCCTCCCAAAGTACTGGGATTACAAGCGTGCGCCACCACGCCCGGCCACCATTCCTCTTTTGTAGAGAAGATTGGAAATAGTTATGCCCTTTTGTCTTGCTGACCATATGCTACAGTATCACATAGCAGATTATACATTTGAAGTAGAATGAACAGGATGTCAGCCAGTTGTAATCATGATTGAAGACCCCTTGGGAAAAATGAAGGTCTGCAGAAAATGAGTCATGTCTGCCCTTCCTCTGGTTATGGGTTTTGACTTTCCAGACATCCCATTTGGTTCCGTAAATGATTTTAGTGAGTATCTATGAGCTGAGTCTGACATCAAATGGCAGGATAGGATCAGAAACCACAGATCTTGGCCTTTAGCTAGTTCACTTGCCAATAAGTGACAACTTATGTCATCAGAGCTGTACTGGGTGATCTGTGTATGAGTCAGATGAGAGGATGACTGGCAGACTGCAAGCAGGTCCTGTAAGACTGCTGTGGATCTGATGTAGTGGGAGGGGACTGGACAGCACCACAGCCTCTTCTTGACCTGAGGCCTGGCCAGCTCCTTTTGAGCAATAGTTTGTATAAACACGAGACAGGGAGAAAGAGAGGGACACAGAGAGCACCATGTGCAGTCTCCCTTTGTGTGCCATGCAGTCACATCATTGAGAACATCCCTCCCAGCTCCAGAAACCTTCCCCCAGTCGTCATCTTCTTGTAAAGCTCAGCTGCATGTCTAAGGACCAAATTGCTTATGGTGATAGAAGTAACAGTGGTTGGAGGTGCCCCTTTGTCTGTCTCTTGGGGCTCTTTTCTCCTGCCATGGACGGTAGCACAAAAGGCAAGTTTTATTTGGAAGACCCTTTGGTCCTTCCAAAGTCCTTGGTAAAGCTGAGCTGTAAGCCCCAAGTCCTGGAGCTGCCGAGGAAAGCACAGCAGTGTTCAGGCTGTTGCGCTGGTCACACCTAGTTGTCTTGTTTTACTGGTGCAGTGCTGGTGCCATCACCCCGCATGGTTTTTAAATGAAGATGACGGGATGTTCCTGAGATAGCCTTAACCTCATGGTCGTCATTTTGCTGTGTGTTGTGCAGAGAGGCTTATAATTTTTTATTTTTTGTTGGTGCTGGGATCAAACCCACAGCTTCACACATGCTAGGCAAGTGCTCTACCACTGAGCTACGTGAGGCTTTTAACATTTTAAGAAAGCGTTCTTCCAGAATTTCTTTGCCAGTTCTTGGAGGAAAATGGAAAGCTATTGCAAAAAGATTGTTAATGAAAGTTATAGGAAAGCAATAGAACTTTCTACTTTGTAAATTCCATGAGTATAAAATTACATTACAGATAATAAAAAAGGCAAAAGCATGTTTAAGAATCATACATGTCCTAGTACTTGGAAGGCTGCGAAAAGGGGATTGTAGGTTCAAGGCCAGCCTCAGCAACTTAATGAGACCGTTTCAAAACAAAAAATAAAAAGCTTGGAGGTAGAACCCCCCTGGGTTCAGTCCTTAGTACAGTTTTTATTTATTTATTTTTTCTTTTCTTTTTCTCTTTGCGGTACCGGGGATTGAACCCAGGGACATTCTACCTCCAAGTTATACCCCCAGCCCTATTTTTTAGTCTTTATTTTGAAACAGGGTCTCACTAAGTTGTGGAGGGCCTCACTAAGTAGCTGAGGCTGACCGCGAACCCGGATCCTCCGGTCTCAGCCTCCCAAGTACTGGGATTACAAGTGTGCACCACCACGCCTGGCTCAGTTTTTTATTTTTGAAAAAGATTTGCTGACAGTTTGGTCTTGTAAATAGGCTTTCAGATTTTGGTGATCTTGAAATAATTGTTGTACAATTTCCTGTTCCACTTTCTACCTGGCTTTTTATCCTCACCAACTACCAATGAAAGATGTGATCATTTATTTGGTTTCTACTTTGAGGTGGAAGTGCATTTTCAGTGAAGTGGCCTCAGGGCAACCTTAGAATGGTACACTGCCCCCCCCCCCCAAATGTGGATAATGTACACCAGGCTCCTAAAGAGATCTGAATGCTAAGGGAGGGATTTTTTAAGAGAAACAGACAAGATGACCTTGCTAATCTCTTCTGGCAAAAGGCTCTGGGTGCTTTTGTATTTTATTTTATTTCTTTTCCTGTTTTGTGCTGACAGCATGGTTTGCTAATCACAAAGTGTTAGTACTTGTGAGAGATGGATAGACAGATGCCAGGTGAGATTTTCATCCTAAGTGGCTTTTGATACTTACAGGATGAAAGTCCATCCACTAATGACACATCACTGGGGTTGTTCGGTGTGAAACATTTTGAACGACCTGTCTGGAAATATAAATAATTTACACATTGATAAACTATGTGCTCAGATGAATGCCAGTATTTTATTTTTAGTGAAAAATTTAGTGAAATAGTGGTCATTAATGTGTTTCTCTTGCATAGAGGAGCCACATATACTTGGAGGATTAAGTCCGCAAGCAGCTGCATGGTCTCAGTAGGCTAACTCTGTGTTATGACTAGAGATGCAGAACTGAAGTCAAGAGGAGTCTTCTCCACTCCTCAACTTCCCCGGTTCTTTTGCAGTTTGAGTGAAATTGGAGAGGAGGGAAAGGGATGGAGTACTGCTCTAGCTTTCACAATATTAAAACTAGAAGATTGTTTCTCTTCTGAGATGAGAAATGAACTGATTTCTTCACACAGCAAACTACAGTCTGTTAATAAACTATAGAAATTAGATATTAATAACTACCTATTAAGGAAAATGTTTATTTACATTTATGACTGATAGTAATTCTTTATTTCTAAGAGATTATTAGAGATTTCTGTCCTGCTAGTTTATTTGATAAATGCATAATTAAATCACAATTACTCATCTATGTGTCCTTAAATTGCAAGTCACTAGATGTTTTAATATCATTAATGTGGAATAATACCAGGGGCTCAAAATAATACCAGAGATTCAAAGATAACATTTGATTTTTTTTTTAAATGGCTAGAAACAGGGTCTAAGTTGCTGAGGGCCTTGCTAAGTTGCTGAGGCTGCCCTTGAACCTACAATCCTCCTGTCTCAGCCTCCCAAGTACACTAGTATTATAGGCATGCGCCACCATGCCTGGCTACAATCATCCTTATTTTAATGCATGAGAAATCAAAGATCAAGAAAGGTTAAAATGATTTCCTAAATACCCCCTCGCTAATAACAGGCAGAGCAAAAATTAGGACTTGGGTTTCTAGACTCGGTACATTGTTCTTTTCTGTTTTACCTTAAGTATGTGAGAATTAAATAAATTTACTTTTTTTTCCCTTTTTCTTTGTTACTGGGAATTGAACCCAGGGGTATTCCACCTATGAGATACACTCGCACTCCATTTACTTATTTAGTTTAGTTTAGTTTTGTTTTGTTTTGAAACAGGATCTTGCTAGGTTGCTGAGAGTCTCACTGTGTTGCTGAGGCTGTCCTTGAACATATGATCCTCCTGTCTCAGCCTCCCAAGTACTGAGATTATAGGCATGTGCCACCATGCCTAGCTCAAATAAATTACATTTTTGAAAGATAATTTTTACTCTAGCAGCTGTATATTTTCTATTAAATGAATAACATGCAAAGTGTCTTGGCCTATTCATTTCATTTTATTTAAAGGTTTTAAAAACTTGTTATTGTTCAAGTTATATATAGTCATATGAGAAAATAGTGAGAAACATTAAAAAAATTAAAGTTAAAATTATCCCATCATCTAGTATTAAACACCAGTCCAGATCCTTCTAGGTGTTTTTCTAGTTAAGTGTGTGTATGTGTGTAGATATGGTTTACTATTTTGTAACAGTGTGTCATGAATATATTTCCTTATCAGTGTAAACATACTTTTACAGCTTAAATTTCAGTAACAGCACTCTTTCATTTTGTGGGTATCTTATTTATTCAATCCCTAATTAGATGTTTAGGTTATCTTCAGATTTTTAAGATTATATCTAGCCACCTTGTATTATATATATGTTTTATGAATTTCCCTCAGAATAAATTCCTAGAAGCTGGGCGTGGTGGTGCACGCTTGTAATCCCAGTACTTGGGAGGCTGAGACCTGAGGATTCAGGTTTGCGGCCAGCCTCAGCTACTTAGTGAGGCCCTGTTTCAAAACAAAGAATAAACAATAGGGCTGGGGGTATAGCTCAGAGGTAGAATTCCCCTGGGTTTAATCCCCAGTACCGAAAAAAAAGAATAAATTCCTAGAAATGGAATTGGTGGATCAGTAGGTTTACATTTTTTTTGTGGTTTTGATACATATTACCAAATTAATCTTTGAAAAGATCATGCCAATGTATATCAATTTGTACTAAGGCATAAACGTGAACATGCTGATTCCCTATGTTTTCTCCAGTATTGGGTATTTTCCTGTTTCATAAGAAGAAATTTATGAATTTCAAATTATAAATCCATAAGATTCCCAATTCGCAAATAAATAAATGATATCTTGTTGTTTTTAGATTTTTTTGACTATTAAAGGAGATGAAAATCTTTTCACAGATTTAGTGACCAGTTGTATTCCTGTTCAGCTCCTTTATCCACTTTTCCACTGGGTTTTTTATCTCGTTCTTAGTTATTTTCAAGAACTCCTTATGTATCAAATATAATGAACCTATTTTGACATCTAATTTGCGAATTTTCTCCAGCTTTTTTCATTTAAGTATATGGTTTTTTCCTTTTGCCAGGAAGATGTATACTTGGATCTCTCACCTCTTCCATTAGAGCCCTTTATCACTCCATATTCATAAATCTGTTCATCTTTATTTTCTTCAATTCTTTAAGTACCTTTAATGTTTTAACCCATTCAAAGCTTTGGTGTATGAGCCAAGGTAAGGCTTTTTTATGTTTATTCCCCTAAAACTTGGCCCAACATTCCGGCATCATGTTTGAGCATAGTTTCAACATCATAAAACACATATATTTATTTTAAACTGAAGTGAAATGCAATCATTATCACATACTAAGTAAGTAAACTCAAGTCAATTTCTGGTCATTTTATTGATATATTAATCTTTCTGTTTGGCTTGACAGGGTATCTCACTGTTCTGATTTGTGGTTTTATAGAGCATTACCACTAGGCATTCCATTCATTTTTACTTTAGCCTAGAGAAAATGACCAATAACGAGGCATTCTGTGAACTTTGCCTAGATTTGAGTTTTGTCACTGGCTCCCATGTTGGAGAGCTGATCATCTGGGATGTCCGGGACTGGACCATGCAGGCCTATGAACGCAACTTCTGGGACCCATCTCCACAGCTGGACACCCAGCAAGAAATAAAACTGTGTCAAAAAACAAATGACATTTCTATTAACCATTTCACATGTGATGAAGAGGTAAAAAAATTATATATTATCTATAAGCTTTTTAAATAAACCTAATTTCTGATTTTTAAAGTTTAATTTCATAATGGATATGAAAGAAAATTATCCTTTGTGTTTTTAAGCTGTATTTTGAAATGGTCTGATATTTTACAAAGATTGCACCACTTACATTAAAAAGGTTTTTTAATCTTTGCTCCTAATCTTGAGGTGAGGAAATGATTAAATGGCTAAAGATTTAGACAACCCATTGAAATTGTGGGTTGGGTTAAATAATTGGATTTAAGGTTAATGCTTCAAATTGTTTTAAAAACACTGTGAGAGAATCCTTTTAAAGATTTTGGTGCCTTTCCTAGAGAGGGGAAAACTTTAACAATTGCAGGAATGTTTCTCTTTTAGCCTGCTGGCGTCCTGGGCAAGGTTACTGAGTGAGAATTGCCGTTCTCTGTACATTAGGCCTGGACAGTGAGCTCTTGAAGCACTTGTGCTATAAAAGATCTCATCAATGGACTCCTGAATCTTGACTCTGATCTGAAAAAAAATCTCTTCTGCTGGACTGGTGACACACACCTATAATTCCAGCTACTGAGGAGGCCAAGGCAGAAAAATTGCAAGTTTAAGACAAGCCTGCCTAGGCAATTTAGCAAGTCCCTGTCTCAAAATAAAAGATAAAAAGGGGCGTGGTACAAGTGGCGCACACCTATAATCCCAGTACTTGGGAGGCTGAGACAGAAGGATCACAAGTTGGAAGCCAGCGCACAGTAACTTAACAAGACCCTGTTTAAAAAAAAAAAAAAATTAGGAGTGGGAGTAGAGCTCAGAGGTAGAGCTGGGTTCAATCTTCAGTGCCACAAAAAAAAAAAAAAAGAAAGAAAGAAAAAAAGAAAAGAAAAGGTACTAGGGGTGTAGCTCAGTGGCAGAGCATCACTGGGCCCAATTCCCAGTACAGCAAAAGCAAAACAAAAACAAAAACAAAAAAACAAGCCAGGCATGGTGGTGCACCCCTGTAATCCCAATACTTGGGAAGGTGAGACAGGATGATCACAGGTTTGAGGCCAGTCTCAGAAACTTAGTAAGGCCCTTGACAAGTTAGCAAGTCTCTATCTCAAAATAAAAAATAAAAAAGGGCTGGGGGTGTAGTTCAGAGGTAGAATGCCCCCTGAGTTCAATCCCTAGTACAAATAATAATGATAATAATAATGATAGCATGCATGCAACTAGAAAGGATAAAAAGGCACAAAATAAAGTGAAATAAAATCTTCTTTCCCCATCCCCTCTATTCAAAAGCATGCCCCACCATGCCCAGCTGCATGATATTATTTTTATTAAAAAGTTGAGTAGCCATGTTCCAGAGGTGGAGGAGATTTTTTATTTTCTTTGTGCCTCTCTTACTTTAAGAACAAAAGAATAGAATGAGTAGGTAAAAAAGTACATGTATACCCAAAGATTATGTTTCTTTGTATCCTGCTTTGTTACATATATATATATATGTAACATATATATATATATATATATATACATATGTATATATATATATGTATATATATGTATATATATGTATGTGTATATATATATATACATGTGATAAAAAATATGGTCTCAGAAAAGATGGAGACTGGATTTCTTTGTTATAAACCAAAAATTATATACATGCTTGATTTTAGATCTTTTATCACTTTTGTAAAAAATTTGTTTTGAAAATTTTTCATTTTGCATTCCTTTTAGTCTTAAAATTTTTGTACTGATCTTTATTAACTGCTATAAATTTTTGATAAAGCATCACTCAGTTTTCCCTCTTTTGTTGGTTTTTTTTCCATCTACAGGTTCTTTTTATCTCCCATTAATTGTTGCTGATGGATGATTGATAGTGTCTCTTGTTGAGTAAATGCTGTCCCAATGCTCATGAGTTCTTTAGTTGTATTTATACTCTTCTTCATGGCCTTGGATTTGTTGGTCCACAGAACGAGCATCTGGGGGCTTTGCATGGAATGCAGTCCACGGGGCTGGAGACTTTAGTACTTTGGCTAGCTGTTTCCTTTAGTGTGTGTGGCACAGGGTCTCAGCTTGCTTTACTGGATGCAGAGAACCAATGTAGAGAGTCAAGGGATCAATCCATACTTAGACTCTGGGGAGCCTGGGGCATGCTTTGGTCCAGCTACCTAGCGCAGGTTGGGTTTGTAGCCTGTGAGAGGGTTGGAGGGCCCATGGTCTCTGGTTGAAAACAGGGAGGAGATCTGTAGGGATTTTTGAAAGGTCTGCCTCTCAGGATACCTACTGAATAAGAACGAATGATTTGGAGACCAGCACGACCCAAAGTCTGGTAACTTACAAGGTAATTTCAGAAGTGAGGTGGTGTGGTGTGAGGGAAGAGCAGAGAACTGGCATAACCAGATCTTGGCTCTGAGACTCAAGATTTCCCTTATCACTTTATAAACTTTTTAAAAGTTTAACTCTCTCACCTGGAAAATGGCAGTAATGCTTGCCTTTCCCACGTTAACAAGATGGTGTGAAGCTGAGGTGAAATGAACATGGGCAAAAATGCTGTCAAAAGATTGAAGTTGAGTTAGTAAAAAAGTATTCCTAATGCCACATGGAAAAATGTTTTTGCGAAGCCTACAGAGAGTCTTATGATGACATTGACCCTGCAGAAGACACATTCTTCTATCATTTATTGGTCTCTTGACTGACTAAAATGTGGAGTGCGAGTAATTTTATTCACATCTTCCAGGCAAACGTAACAAAGTTATTTTCCCAATGATAGAGTGTTATATGGATTAAAACTCAGCTGTACCCCTGAGCTGTCATTTCAGTGAGGAAGAAAATGACGCTAAGGGGCATGGCATGCAGAGCCTCCTCTGTGTTAGTGGTTGTGTCCTACCTTCTCTATGCTCCTAAGTTTTCTTGGTGCTTTGACATTTTTGGACTTCAGAGGGCAGTACAGTAATTTGGGCTGAAGGCTGGGAATAGGGAAGGTAACAATGGCTTTCTGATGTCACACAAGGACTGGAAATCTATTACACTTAGTAGTAAGTAACAGTTTTATGCCTGTTTCTGAACCTTTCCCCTCCAGAACGTATTTGCTGCAGTTGGAAGGGGTTTATATGTGTATAACCTTCAAATGAAGCGTGTGATTGCCTGCCAGAAAACTGCACATGACTCCAATGTCCTGCACATTGCCAAACTTCCAAACAGGTACAAGTTCCCATCTGTTCTGCAATAGATGAAAGAAAGTCATAGTTCCTGGGGCCACTGGTATAATTTCTCTACTGGCCAGTTACCTGACTCTATGGCTTGACCTACTGTGTTCTCTTGGTAATGGAGAATGCCCCATAGCTGTCCCTAACTGAACAATCTGTAGCAGTATGTGACAAAATTTATAAGAAGCAAGGTTCAAATAAATTACATTGAATTTCATCCAAAGAAAAGATCATTTAAAATTTGGTATTTATTTAATAAGGTAAAATACTTTGGGGCACTTACAGTGTGAGAATTTTTCTATTTATATTTTCCATTAACCTACCTTTTTGTTGTTATATGTTTATGGCTAGAACTAAATGGTAGGTGCCTTATTTTCTGAGCTTCTGAGTGAGGGTTTTCCTCTTAGGGTAAATTTAGCTGCTCAATTTCTAGGGATGAAATTATGGGAAGGAAATAGTATTATTTTCTATGCAGGATATATTTAGGGTGAGAGGAACCCTGAGAAGTGATATAGTAAGAGGAGGGAAGGGGGCTGTTCAGGACATTGTGAAAATGTCATTCATGCCCTGTTTTCATGAATGCTTCCCCCCCCCCTTTTTTGGCAATACTGGGGATTGAACCCAAGGTCTTGTGCATGCTAGGCAAGCACTCTGCCCTGAGCTATACCCTCAGCCTTTCTGAATGCATTTTTAAAAATGGAGATAATTAACCAGGCATGATGATATACACCTGTAATCCCTGTACTTTGGATGCTGAAACAGAAGGATGGCAAGTTTGAGGCCAGCACCTCAAACTTCTATTTCAAAATGAAAAATATAAAAGGGCTGGGGGTGTAGCTCAGTTGTAGAGCACCCCTGGGTTCAATCCCCAGAACCACACACACACACACACACACACGCACACACACACAAAACCTAGTTTATGGCATCTGAGCCAGTGCCACATAGCATGATTTGTGCCTTTCCTGAGTGCGTTTCATTTGCATTGTAAGGCCATGTTCAATTGTGACTTTTATCACCTCCTGCCAAGAACTGAACAAAAACAGTTGAGGGATCCAGTCATTTCTTTCACTGCAGATTTAGCATCTGGCCATCGGTGCCCTCTCTCTCTCTTTGTATTGCTGATTTTCTTTTCTGACAGGCAGTTAATCTCATGCTCAGAAGATGGCAGTGTACGCATTTGGGAGTTACGAGAAAAACAGCAGCTAGCAGCTGAACCCATACCAACAGGTGTGTGTCTTTTCCCAAAAAGCTAGCCTTTATCTCTCTCTCTTTCTCATATGACATTCAAAAAAAAATGTGATTATGTGAAACCACAGTAATACAGAACATGGTGCAAACAGGCATCCAATGTTCATAGGAAGCATGTGGCAATTGGGGTCTAGGATTCACATCTTAAATTGCCCTAATGTGGCACTGCCTCTTTAATTCAACTGGAATTTTATTCTTTTGAGGGAAACTATTATTTTCTAGTAATCTGAATGACCAAATAGCCTAATGAAGTAATTATTTATATTATTTGTAATTCTAATACACAAACAAAATTTGTACCATCAGGTGTCAAACTATTCTTTAGCCTTGAAGTATTACCATTAACATTGAACCCAATTTATGGATAAAAAACCACTTTGTGTTTATATCATAATGTCATGAGCTCTTGACTTTTAGGTGTTTGGTTTGAAAAATAACTCTGGATATTTGAATGAATTAATTACCAACCCTTAGTAAAAAATAAGATGCTGGTGTGTCTAATTTCTTCTGGTTCTTTTGACTTACCTGAAGTTCTGGGGTATTGTTTGACACATACACATAGCTTTCCCTCTGTTTTATTGGTGGTTCTAAATTGTGACAGACAATGCCATTCAGGCCTTTTTACTTCTCTTTCCGTGTGTGTGTGTGTGTGTGTGTGTGTGTGTGTGTGTGTGTGATGTTAAAATACCTTCATCAATGGGTGAGTGGGGGCAATAAAAAGAGATTAGGAACAAACCTGGTTAATTAGGAAAGATGAAATGAAATAATGTTGTAGTGCCTGGTACCATCCACCTGGTCCTTGACTAATGTAAGTGCAGAACATCTTTGTATTTAAATATTCTCTTTTTCTGGTCTCAGATAACTATTTTAAGTAAAGAGCACAGTAGTTTTGGAAGTGACTGAAATTGTTGTGTTTTTCTAGGTTTTTTCAATATGTGGGGATTTGGAAGAGTGAACAAACAAGCCAGCCAACCCATTAAAAAGCAACAAGAAAATGCCACACTGTGTTCTCTGGAGCTCATTGGAGATCTGATTGGACATTCATCCTCTGTGGAGGTACTGCATTCAGTAGGCGTGCAACTTCCACACAGTTCTAGCTCCTGCATCACACTGCTCTCTGTATTCAAGTGGTCTCATAAAGACCTACACTTTCTCATCTGTAGGTTTTTGCTGAACATGGGATAGGATAGGTTATAGTATGGGTAGTTAGGATCTCCCTTTTTCAGAGAGGATTTGAGGAAGCAAGGAACATACTGCTTTTAAGAATGGGCTTACTCTATTTATGAGATGGAGAGAGCTGACAATAAGGGCGATGTGAACAATGTTGACTTTGTATGTCTAACATTAGTCAACCGAGAGGGGATGTTGGGGGTTGTGGTTATATAGGTAGAGTTAAAGCCTTAATAGAATCCAATTCCAGGAACCTCTATCAAAT
The DNA here is from genome assembly GCA_004027185.1 of Glis glis. Classification (NCBI taxonomy): domain Eukaryota; kingdom Metazoa; phylum Chordata; class Mammalia; order Rodentia; family Gliridae; genus Glis; species Glis glis. The sequence continues at coordinate 11,249 of PVJS01014069.1, forward strand.
TCATGAATAGAGCACTGTTTTCACCTGCCTTTGATGGATAATAATTTGTTAGCTTTATAAAACCCTGTACCTTGATTGTCACTTTGCATATATGAAAATTAGTTAAAAATTATGAGACGTAAAATCTAATTTGTGGAAATCCAAATACATTAATATTTATTACAGGCATCATTGCCTGTAATGAAGGAATAAGATCAGTCAAGATAAAGAGGCGATTGGAACTGGTAACAGTGTAACTGTGTAAGCAGGGCCCTAAGTAATGAGTTTCTTAAATTATTTCATAGCTAGGGAAGAATGAATTACTTTTCATTTGAAAGAGCATTCATGCTTAGGAGCAGCGGAACAGCCTCCTAGCTCCTGAGCATGTCCTGTGTTTCAGGAATATATACTAGATTATATGCACACTGGCTACTGGAGTTTGCAAAGAAATGTAAAATGCAATCCTTGCCCTCAGGAATCTTATACTTTAGTGGAGAGGAGGGAGACAAAACTAATAAGCTGTTAATCTAAGCTGCTTACGATGGACTTATGAGTAGCAGACAGAATACTCAAGAGTTAGAAGAAACATCTCTTGCTGAATCCTATAAATTTCGGCAGAAGATATGGGAGTTGAGGCTAGGAAGGAGGATTTATAGCCTGGTTACTACTTGCCCCCTCATGTTGGGTACTCCGACTTATTTATCTTTGCTTTCTTCTGACAGGTTTTTGGTTTTTAACTGTTTTTGTTGGGGTGGCTCTGAGTAGTTTGGGGGGTGGTAAGTATAGCATGTGGGTAAAGATAGCATTTACTGGGCGGCAAGGAACAGATTGGCCTGGCAGGAGCATTGGGTTCCCGTGAACAGACGCCGGTCAGAGAAGAATCCTAGGAAAGTAATTTGGGGTCAGATTATGAAAGTCCTTAAATATAAGGCGGGAGAGTTTGGACTTCATTTTTAAAAGATTAGAGACCTATTAAAGGGGTTTAAATGGTGGAGGAGACCTTCAAAATGACACATTTGTTGTAAGTCAGATTCTTAGGAATTTTCCTAAAAGTATTGCTACTTCAGCTCCTCCTCCTCCCCTTAATCTTCCCAGGGGCATTCTATCTCTGAGCTATACCCCCACCCCATTTTTATTTTTTATTTTGAAGCAGGGTCTTGCTAAGTTGCTGAGTATCTTAGCTATCAAGTTGCTGAAGCTGGTCTTGAACCTGCAATCCTCCTGTCTCAGCCTCCCAAGTACTACAACACCATACCCAGCAACCCTTTCGTACTTTTACAAAGCATCTCTGGCTTCATTGATGAAAGTGTAGGCGCTGTCTTAGGTGCTGTCTCCTGAACTTCCTCATTACTTTTGTATTTTCATCCTTGCTGTCTGGCCCAACTCTTCTACCTAAGTACTTGGTTCTATCTCTTCCAGTTTCCTGAGGTTTTGTTCTTAAATTTTTCCCTTCACCTCTGCTCATCAGTGAGTCCTCGCCTGGGGCCTTGTCCTGCAGTCTTCAGAAAGTATGTAGACTTTCTGAAACATGCATTCTCTTGTTGTTAATGCCCTTCCTCTCCTCCTTTTCTTCACTCTTTGCTTCAGGCCCTCATCCTTTCCCTGGGTTCACTTACCTCCTCTCTGACCCCACTCTCCATCTACGGTGTCCATGCTGCCTCTTCATCAACACTGCACCTTCCTGTCCTCAGCTCCCAGCCTCTCCCTTCCCTTGACTTGGAAAATTTTCTCTCTCTGAAGTTTTCGGTGGCCATTTCAATTTTATGGCTGGATCTCCCCCTTTTTTGAGTTTCTGTGGCAGGTCCAGTCTGTTCTACATTATTTAGTATCTGACTGTATACAGACTCTTTCATTGGTGGCTGATTGTTTCAATGAAGGGTTGGTTTTTCACAACTGAATTAGAACCTTCCTGAGGGTAGGGGCCATAAACATACCAAAGACACTCAGTAAATGTTTATGGATTGGTTGAGTATACCTACGTTCATAGAGAGAGATGAAGCCAGTGTTTATCTTGGGAAATTTGGAATTCAGACATTTTATCTATCAATAGCCATTTGTGCATAGATAGTGAATGAAGTAAAGCAGGTGTGAAAGGACCAGTAATTGACAGAACCTTTAAACCAGCACTTGATGAATTAGATTGTGGTAAAATTCAGAAGATACCTTGGGAATTCACATACTTTACAAAAATAGTTGTTACTTATAGTTCTGTAGTTGAGCAATATTAATAAAATTCTGACTATTAAAATATTTGATATTGGTTATAATTGTATGAAACTGTTACCAACACTTAAAAATGAAATTTCTCATGAAAAATGAAATAGTTCTACATTCAAATCCAAAAACGTCTTCAAGGTATATCTTACGAGTACACGTGTTAGTCTAGTATTAGCCTCTTCCCTTCCTGATCAGTGGTTTCAATTTTCTTTACAGATGTTTCTGTACTTTGAGGATCATGGACTAGTGACTTGCTCTGCTGATCATCTCATTATCTTGTGGAAAAATGGAGAACGAGAATCTGGATTGCGCAGTTTAAAATTATTTCAGAAATTAGAGGAGAATGGTGACTTGTACCTTGCTGTCTAGTTTAAGGAATTAGGAATACATGTGAATGAGCCTTGAACATCAAATATAAAGTAATACTCTGAAAAACATTAATATATTAATCACTTAATTTTTTTCCTGTCGGTCCATAAAGTTTTGCACGTCTGAGTCCTTTTGCACACCTATAAACCAGCAACAAGTTGTTTCTCAGGTATTAGTACACTCACCAAAGGACACACCACAAGTTTCCACTGGCTTTTGTGCTGCTGTCGAAGTGGTAAGTGCTGTGTTTTGCATTTCTTAATCTGAACCTTAGGCCCTTGGGAAGTGGTGGAAATAGAGGTAACAGCCAAATTGTAGCATTCTATAGAAGTTTTATTTTTGGTTTCCTTTAGATCCTGTTGGGTTAAGAATTCTTGTGATAAATATGTTGTTTCTCATGCAACTTTCCCGAGTCTTTAGTAACTGTGTTCTATAGAATAGATTTGAATCTTAGCCCAAAAAAGAACTATACTATTTAAGTACAATTATATTATTTTTTAGTACCAACCAATTTGTTTAAATCATTGAAAACGTTTTTGGTTCTATCTACTAAAATGCCTACATACTCATATCCATAGGCATCTTATGAGGGTGTTACTCTTTGCCAGTGTGAACTGGCCTGAACACGACTGGCCAGATCAGTACTAGAACAGCACCTGCCCCTCAGGTATGCCAAGGATGAGTGCTAGACCACAAAGAGGCACGGTGTTTCCAAGGTCAGGACTGCAGCCAAAAGGGCCTGATCCTTCTGACCTTGGACTTAGTATGAAATGCTTGAGAAAGGCTTCACTTAGGTAGCTCCTTGGGTGTGCATTAGGACTGGGCCATCTTTATCCTCCCTCCAGCCTTATGACCGAGTGCTCTCTAATGTTTATTTACTTTTCAGCACCAAAAATGAGAACGTATTCTCCACAGTAAAAACAGGGTGGGTTTAATATGGAATTATTCTTAAGCTGCTGATTTAAGAATCCTATTAAAGAAAGGACAGGATAACTGATGTTGGGTACCCTAGCCTTCTCAGAGAACACTTCTGCAGATTTCTTTCTTCCTTTCTCTCTCTCTCTCTCTCTCTTACACACACACACACACACACACACACACACACACACACACACACACCCTAAGGGGAATCTTTATAAATCCTCATTTTTATTTTTACTGGCTTTAACTTTCACAGCTACCTATAAGACTGGCAGAGTTCAGGTCATCTAGACCAGTGGCTCATGTCATCCATGAGGAGCCTGGGGAGGAAGGCCTTGCAGTTAGTTAGCTGTGTAGAGCTGCTGTCATCATTAAGCAGCTTTGGAAACAGGAACTGAGGATGGAGTGAGGGATAAAGGCTTGGACAACTGCGTGACTACCACTAGAGGAAAACCAGACAACATTCACAGTCATTGCTGTTTCAATTAACAATGAACACAGCTTTATAGAAAAGTATATTGAAACTTATGCTACCTCCATTACTGTGTAGAAGAATATGGATGTGAAAATGAGCGCTGCCTTTTAGCCAGCCAGCCATTGTTACCAAGGCCTACTCGAGGAGCCACATGGAAGCAGCTTTCGAGGATGTCATGCTGAAGGTGGAGCAGGGGAAGCAGCATCCTAAGCCAGGCAGACCTGTGGTCTGCTCTGAGTACGTCAAGGTGCGGAGCACATTGGCTGAGTTATTTCAGACTTATCTAAACTTTAATTGTCCTCTATAGAAAGACTTTCCCTCTTTACTAGCTAGCTTTTTCTTTGCAAATTACATATTAGGTCATGAGTTAGTAAAGATGTTTTCTTAAATTGTATAAGACAATGAGGAATTCAGATTTTTAACTGTTTTGTTTCTTATGCTGTTCTGAGTTAGTATTATGATAGTGGTGTCTTCGAGTGGAGTGGCAGATACCACACATGAGCTTTGTGATCAAACAGTACCATAGTAAATTCCTGTGTCATTATGCCCTTAGTTAACTAGTTTTCCACCATGAGAAACTCAAATCAGAGGGCAGCCTCCAGCCCAGTCAGTGGACTTGCTGGCTTTTTTCATGAGTACCCAAAGTTCAGAGACATGGAGGGTAACAGCATGATTCAGATAAGGACTAACCAATTGCTGCTCAGTAAGTTCATGTAGACTGTAATTAAACATTGAATTTTCAATTTAGAAGAAATTGATAATTCAGGTCAATATCTATTATGTGCATTTTTTTCTGTTTCCCAAGCTAAGCTTTCAGCACTTAATGATAATTGCTACACTAAGCTAACACTGTGTATTGTGCCTTGTCATTGGTATTTAAAAATGCTTTTCCCTCAGTCTCTGGCTGTATTCACATAGCAGAATTAAAAGCGGTGGGTCATCCTTTACATTTCTCTCGAGTTGAGTGGGTGCTGACTGTGGTTACTGTGCTTGCCGAGAAGGCTAACCATCCTGAGTTTGAGGGCAAGCACATTTCAGAATCTCAAGTTAGAAGCAAAGAATGACTGGAACTTACAGGACCATTCTGGTCCAAGTAACACTGTCTTATAACTAACTTCCTTCCTCTGCCTAGTAGTAATAGTAATAATGTGTCTGCCTTCCTGCCTTCCTTTC
>PVJS01014069.1:16482-41099 GCA_004027185.1 Glis glis
CAGAGGGCCTCACTAAGTAGAGAGGGAGAGAGAGACAGGGAGAGAGAGAGAGAGAGAGACAGGAAGAGAGAGAGAGAGAGAGAGAGCGCGCGCGCGTGCGCGCGCGCTGAGGCTGGCCACGAACCCGGATCCTCCGGTCTCCGCCTCCCAAAGTACTGGGATTACAAGCGTGCGCCACCACGCCCGGCTCCTATCTTATTTTCAAACAGGGTCTCACTAAGTTGTAGAGGGCCTCACTAGGTTGCTGAGGCTGGCTGCGAACCTGAGATCCTCATGTCTCAGCCTCCCAAGTACTGGGACTACAAGCATGCACCACCACACCCAGCTATAATGTGACTTCTAATTAGATAGTTTTGCATTTCCTAAATCAGTTTGGCTCCCCTCAACACATGGTGCTTTAGTACACTCAGTACAAGAGGAAATTATAACAGTTTATATTATGTAGACACTGATACATATACCACCTGAAGGACTGTATTTCTAATAAACTGACTTTATGGAAGAATATACTAGTTAGCTAGCATCTCTGAAGACTACACTGTAGATTATACTGCTAAAGAACAGAGCTGTGCTGAAGCTCTAGGACCTGGCTGTTTTAAAGCTTTTAACAGCTACACATTAAAGTTTGAAGTTAATATGAAATTGATTTGACATAACACTGAATAAACTGTAAAGCTTATACAGAAAATGCCAGAAACCTGATACATGTTACTTACCAACTGGAACTGAAGTCAAGATGATCAGAAAAAGACTGTCCTGGGCTCAAGCAAGCTTCTGAAACCTAGGCAAACTACTCAGCTCCTTCATACTGGATTCTGACATCCTGACTTTAATGTGTTCTGCAAACAGTGTGTGACTCAGGAAATAAAGGACACTAAGCCCGAAGTTTGAAATTATGAAAAATTTAGGCCAAAGGTAAAATAAAAACAGCTGTTGGGAATGAAAAATGGCTGTAGGAATTTAGTTACAGTACGTCACAAAAACATTTCATCACATTTACATAATGCCACAATACAATACAAAGCCAGCTGCTGTCCTGACCAAGCAAGTTCTCTTATCACCTAACAAAAATAATTTAGATACATTTCTTTGCATGGAATTGTCATATATGTTTCCATTTTTGGTACAAAACATAGATAAAAACATTGGCACATTATGTAGTGATAAATCATTTTTTTCTTCCCATTTACCAGTTTTGAGTGTCCTGCATTCCAAGTTTCATTTGGAAAAAAGTAATTAGCCATTCAGTTAATTCAGTCTCTGTTTACACCTCTTAAAAATGCAGCATGGAGTACAGAGAAAGAAAAATGAAGATATTTTGTTTGCTGAGTTTCTAATATTCATAATACATAGAGAAATGTTGGCTGGTAAAAGAGAAAGGAAAATCTCAAGTCTGACTTTATGTAGATCACAGAAAGTTGTGAAAAGAGCTGTATAAAAATATGCACTTGTGCTTTAGAAGCTTTTAGCATACAATTAATAGCTTAAAATAGTATTTACTGCCTCTCCATATGCCTATTTTCTGATAATATTTACACATCTTGCAGTCCCTTTTTTGTATCATTAAAGCAAATGGCATGATCTCAAATATAGATAAGTTAAAAATATCTGAACCTTGAAACTTCCCCATACCCTCCCCAAATATATATGTATAGGTGGTGCACGGCACAACAAACTCCATGGGCCTTAGACCCAGAAAATTTAGATTGTTTTAATAAAAATTTTAAACAGCAAATGTATATAAATTTTTTCTTTTTTTAAAAAAAAGCTTGTCTAAGGGCATTCAGATTTAATGGCTTTTATATAATACTCAGTATAGTGCCTTGTGGCTACCTCTGTGAGCCAGAAATAAGGGAAGCTCATGGATTCCCCCGAGTACAATGCCACTCCCTCCCCCATCACACGAGGCGTTCTGTTACCATGAATCCCTTTTACTGAAGAGAGGGCTATGCCAGCTGCTGATACCTGTCTAGAGGGGACACTCACCGGCCTAGGCTGCATTGATACCTGTCTAGAGGGGACACTCACTGGTCAAGGCTGTGTTCTAACTTGGGTGTCACACCATTAACCAGCAGAACCGCCTAGCCACAGAAGCCGTGAAGCTAACTAGGTGATCCATAATTTGGTCCTAGTTGGTTTGCTCATTTTATGTAGTGTTTTTCTTAGATAAGCTTCTTATGAATCCTTCAGATTGATGATCTTGAGGAAAGTAGTGAAGCTAAACAGTGATGGTGCTGTTGATGGTAAGCACTGAGCTGAACACTAGCTAGGCTACTTGGTCCCCTGGTGGGGACGGGCTCCTGCCAGCGAGTCAGCTCCACAGTGTGACGGGCACACAGGGCGATGGCACAGCAAAGGAGTTGGCCGAGCACTTGTTCTGTCACTAAGTGATCATTCAAAAGAACAGGTTATTTTTTTCTTCATGGAACATAACTTTCTAAAAATGAAATTTGGGGACTTGTGTGATTCAAGGTCAATATTAAACAGTAGCCCCTAACCTACACCTGCCACTTTTGTTATACAGGAACGGGAGAGCCTCTTGCTCACACTACTGCCATTCTCAGTGCCCTCTGTGGATCAAGAGGTCCCCTTCTGGCTTGGCTTCAGTTCTCGGATGGAAGCCTCAGACTTTTGCACTTCAGGTCATCTAATGTCTTCCAGTGTTTGTAATTATCCGCCAAGTGCTGCATCAGGGCTGGGAGGTGTGCAAAGGCTGCAAGGACATCAAAGAACCAAAAGGAGCCTGTTAGATTAAGTTGGACTGCAGGAGCACGTTGGCTGGGGCTCTATGGGACAAGTTTGGGATCAGATTGGAGATGCTCAGGGTCACACCTTAGGCTGCAAGTGAACACACGTGTGTGAGGACAAGCCATTAAACACTAGTTTCTGAACTAGAAAGGTCCTTTTAATTAGTTGGAAAACTGCTCATCAGTGACATAATCAAAAGAACCTGCGATTCAGAAGAGAGTGTGTTTTGCATTCTTTCTGGAGTTTCCTCCAGTGATAGAGTAAAGCTGCTGTATACTTTGGAAGCGTGACCTTTGAAGAGGGGAAGGCTTGTTTATCCATTGAGTCTTCTGTACTCACAGCTCTGGGCCAGGTGTGGGGAGACACAAAGTTCATATGTACCCACTCTTCCGGGCCACAGATAGCAGACAGCTCATTTTTAAAAAAATATTTCCTTTACCTTTAGGCCAGCCTATGTCATAAAAAGTCATCTTCATAAAGTGTAACAAAATGTTCTCTGTGGGTGACGAAGCAGTCACTCACTTACCATCCCATGCGTCAAACATGTCTGTTATGAAGTAGTCGATGAAGGAGATCTGGGACTTGGGGATACTGCAGGTGTTCCGGTCGAACACGGGCATCACCACTGGCAGCCCCTGTCTCTTCTCTTCATCGGTCTGTAAGAAAAGCATCACCATGCCAGGCTGTGGGCACACGAGGAGCCTCACAGCACCAGCTTGTTTCTCAGAACCCTGTGAACGCAGTGACTGTCCAGTTTTATATATGACGGAAGAGGCTCAGTGAGGTCTGAGCGCTAGGCAAGCCGACGCCAGCGAGCTGCAGTGACTACACCCAAGTCTTCTGATCTCCCGTCTCGCTTTTTATGCCACATGACAGCTCCTCTTGAAGTTGTGATCTTGGGGTGTTTAGCCCCTTTTCTGTGATCTGTTTTTATTATTGCAAAGTCAAAATTAGTTTCCAAAATCTGACCAATGCTGCTACTCCTAACCCTACTACTAATTGACACTCACAGAGAGAAAGGCAAAACTACCAATGCCTTAACATGAATCAAGGAACTGGCACCACACGGTATCAGGAGCAATAGTCATTGTACCATTCACTGCCACATGCTTGCAGTTTAAAAGAAAAACAATTTTGGCCAGGCAAAGTGGTGCATGCCTATAATCCCAGTGTCTCGGGAGGCTGAGGCAGGAGGATAGCAAGTTCCAGGCCAGCCTCAGCAATGTAATGAGACCCTATCTTAAAACAATAAGCTAGGTGAGGTGGTGCATGCCTGTAATCCCAGTACTTGGGAGGCTGAGATCTCAGCAACCTAGTGAGATCCTGTTTCCAAAAAATGTAAAAATAGCTGGGGGTGTAGCTCAGAGGTAGACTGCCCCTGGGTTGAATCCCCACTAACACACACACACATACACACACACACACACACCAAAAAAAAAAAAAAAGGCTGGAATATAACTCTGATAGAGTACTCCTGGTTCAATCCCCAGTACTGAAAAAAAATTTTTTTCACTGAAGAATGACCTCTTTGAAGCAGTAATAATAATTTTACTAATGCTCGACCTTTGAGTATATCTTTTTAATATTCTGTGTAACAAATGGGAAGTACACAGAAAGCTAAGCTATATACTAGAGTCGTGGGCCTCCCTAGGAATAGCACTATGCAAGTGAGTTGTGAGCTGAGCTAACTGCTGTTTTCCACTGAGCACTATTTCTACAGAACGGCTGACAGACCATGCTTGTTCAGGCTCGAGCCATGCAGTTCTCTCAAGGTGTGTGGAAATCTGAGTATTAGGCCCCTTACAGTGTACATTCCTATATGTAAGGCCGCACATCACTCAGCTGAATGGTAAGATCCACATTTCTTGGTGCTAACCGAGCTGGAAGCCAGCTGTCAGAAGCTTCCTTTGTTGCTGGATTTTAGGTCACACGGGCTTGTGAACATTAGTGTGTTCCTTTCAGGGAGAAGGATGCCTAAATAGGAAGCTTACATCAGAGAACTTGACAGCAGTTCTCTAGCACTCCCCATTCACACAACTGAGAATAACTAGGAGTGGGACTCTGAGTCCTCTCTGTGTGGGTCCTTGGAAGCCCAGTAATGGCCTCCTACCAGCTGCTGGCTCAGTTCACTCCTTTCAGGTCAGTTGATCAAGCAGCCTTAAAACATCCACTGGTGTACAAGGAGCAATTTGGTTTTTCCCTTCTTCTGGCAAGTTCCGAACTGCCTGTCCCACTTTTCTTCCATTCAGGGGCTCCTTCCTAGCTGTGGGAGCTGCAGTTAGTTACTGGGTCTCTGCTGGCCGTCCTCCCTCCCAGCCCTGCCAGACATGTCAGCCATTCTTTATCTACCCTCAGTAGTACGTTCTGGCTAGGCAGACCCCCAGATGCATCACCTGTGGCTACTTCTTCAAGGAGGGCTCTATTGCAAATGACATATGGCAGACCACTGCTTTCTGGATTTTTCTCTAATTCCTCTTCATTGCCACAGTTAAAGTGAACTGTGTGTTGCCACTTTCCTTATATAAAAATTCTATTTTCCTTCCTTATGAATTTTCCTTAGAATGCTTTGTTTTTATGGAAAGTCTTTCACTATTTCCACATTTCTAAATCCTTTAAAAAGAAAGGTTTTAGCTGGGCATGGTGGCATATGCCTGTAATCCCAGTACTTCAGTGCCTGGGAGGCTGAGACAGGAAGATCACAGGTTCGAGACTCTCAGCAACCCAATGAAACCCTGTTTCAAAATAAAAATAAAATAGAGATGGGGGTATAGCTCAGAGGTAGAACGCCCTTGGGTTCAATTACTAATACCACAAAAAAGGGGGCTCTAATATCACTTTCATAAGACCCCCCCTTTTATCTAGAAAAAATCCTTGTGAATCCCTGTAGCACACAGCATATACACTTCCTGAAGATGCTCTTTTCGTTTTTTACCAGTGTGTGGCTCTATGTCTGTATCTCCCTCCTGGATTGGACGTGAGTGGCCTTTGGGCAGTGGTGTGTCTTCCTGATGTTGTGTTCCCACACTGCACATGGAAGCACTCATGAATAACCTGAGTGAACAAATGAGGGATTTCCTTGCTCTTGTGGAAGTTCAGGCTCCAACAGGTTGAGGATGAAAATTTCCTTCCAGAGGCCCAGTCTAGACAGACTTCCCTCAGCACGTCAGCCAGTCCCTTGAGCAGAAGTTCCAGGCAGGGGAGAGCACCTTCAAGCAGGGAAGAGGACCCACAGAGTTCTGTGGCAGGGGCCTCCCCAGAGGTAACACACCTGTGCAAAGTACTCCTCCGAGATCCTCCCGGCCCATTCGATGCACAGGTCCAAGGGGCGGCACGGATTGGCCACGTCGGCACACTTAATCATCATGCGCTTGATCAGGATTTGGTTTTCAGGAAAGTTCTTCCCAGCAGGGTTGCACTCACACTCGCTGCCCTCGGTCTGGAAAACAGATGATCAGATCAGAGCTGGCTCAAGATGATGGTGAAGCCCACAAAGGCCAACTCACCAGGCACATGTAGGCGCCAGTGGGCCTTGGCAAAGGAGGAGGCTTTTTCTTTCCTTAATTCCATATGTAATATAAAATATTATTTTTGTTGTGGTGGTGGTACTGGGGATTGAACCCAGGAGTGTTCTACCTCTGAGATACACCCCCAGCCCTTTTTATTTTTTTTTATTTTTTGTTTGGAAACAGGGTCTGGCTAGGTTGCTGAAAGCCTCACTCTGTTGCTGAAAGCCTCACTACATGGCTGAGGCTGTCCTCGAACCTGCAATCCTCTTGTCTCAGCCTCCCAAGTACTGGGATTACAGGTCTGTACCACCACACCCAGCTCTTATATATTCTTTAAAAGAACAAAACTCAAGCAATACACTATAGAGTTTCAAAGGTGAATGTCCCCATTATCACCCTTGCATCCCTCACTTCTGGGCTCTGCCCTCTAGGGAACAGGGTAATGGCTACAGACTATTTTTGTATCTGTTTTAAATAATTTGGCAGGTACTCATAAAGAAGGAGGGCTTTTCTCCCATTTTTTTCAGAAAATATGTAAAAGCAGAGCTTTCCATTACTTTAATACATTAAAAGTGGGGAAACTGCACATACAGGTGACCCTTCAATTATTTCTTCATGCATTTTTACTTGTACCCACTCACCAGCTCCCTGTCCTCTCCCTTCTGTCCTGCCCCCTCTCATTTTGTTTGGTTCTCATAAGACGTGTGTGTTTCCTTGACTAGTCCTCTGAGTGACAAGGAGGATAAGCCACGTACGCTTGGGGTACTTGGGGCAGAAAGTTGGCCAGGGCAGGAGTATGCATGTTCAGTGACATTTGAAGAGATGGTCACACACTGCTGTATACCTCCTGGGAGGTTGTCAGTTGTCCTGAGCTACATGGTCAGGTCTGGGGATAGACAGATATACATGCAGTCACAGGCCAATTACACAGAACCTGGAAAATTATTCTGCCCCACTTCCAAAGGCACCATTGATTTGGATGTGTGAAAACAATTAATTAGCTCTCCAGAGCTCTGCCAAGCTGAAAAACCACATGACATTGGGGGGGGGGTTGTTTTGTTTTGAGACTGGGTCCGTTTATTAGACCATCAATGGGCAGAATATGTTCTGAAGGCTGTTTTGATTGCTTAGCAATGGGAAGCTACTGCTTACCATAGACCCCACGGTAAACAGTAAATCTCAATAGGGTTGAGGGCTTACTCAGAAAGATGACCTCCTCAACTCTAAATTCTATCATTCTGTGTAGTTCTTTTTCCCTCAAAATCCTCAGCTACTTGCTTCCACAAGACATCTGTGGAAGAGAGGGCCCTGGCATTGTATGGTGGAATCCCTGGTAGAGGGGCCTCAACACAGGCGAGGTGGACACTGTCCCTCCAACCCAGGTTGGTCATGTGATGGGCCCTACAGTTTCCTTACTGATCTTCATGTTCCCTTGAAGACAGCCATTCACCATCCATTTCTCCCACCTCTCTGCTCCGCAGGAGTGAGCAAGCATTCCCACCTTTACAGGGCCACGGCCAGCTCTATGGTTTCAGAGGAGAGTTGGTGTCATCTTAATAGAGATGTGAACTTTTTGTCCCATGTTCCTAAAAACCCAGATTCATAAGGACCTTAAGGCAGGTCCAAGGTACTTTAGTATGTTTAAAGAAAGAAAAACTCCTTATGCTTTGGTAGTCTAGACCCTCCCAGTTCCACTACAGTCTTCATGCAAATCAGCAGGAATAAAGTTCTTTAAAGCATTCTTAAACTTTGAGGTCTCCTAAGAGCTCAAAGAACAGAGAATAAGAAAGGACTTTGGATCCCCTAGAATACCACCATCCATGGTAGTCTCTGCTCGTCTGTGGGCTCCTTCCATCGTATTCCCTGAACCTCACTCCTTTTGTCACTACTTTCTTGCAAGGAGCTTGGAGTGGCTGTGGACACTGTCAGCCTGTTCTCATCCCCAAGGAAAACAGTGGCAAGGACTTGGAGCCTTTTTACCAGCTCCAAGCAAATAAACACCTTGCAGCCACGAGGGAGAAATGCTTTGATACCCTAGGTGCTCATGTATCATGAGCGCCTACTCTGGTATCAGAGGACGCTCTAATGTGTCTTCTTCCATTGGAAATGCTTACCTCAGCTGCCATTGGCTTGTTGATGCTGTTCACAAATTTGTTCACATGTTCAAAGTGTTTGGTCATCTCCGTTGCCAAAACCATGTCAATAATAGCTTGGCGCAGCGTTCGATAATGGTTCCTAAAATAAGCAGAAGACAAAGGACCTTGTTCACATCATGTCCTGAATTAGAACTGTTCTGCTGCCATTTCACCAGGCTTCCCACAAACCAGGAGGCAGCTGGGCAGAGTTCAGCGAGTATAGACCACAGGAGAGTTTCCCTGCTCGTCCGTCCTCTTATGAACAATGAGTATTAAGAGAAAGCCAGGCATGGTGGCCCATGCCTGTAATCCCAGTACTTGGGAGGCTAAGACAGGAGGACCACAGATTCGAGGCCAGCCTCAGCAATTTAGTGATATTCTCAGCAAGGGTATCACAATTTAGCAAGACCCTGTTTCAAAATATATATAAAAAAAGAAAGGAAGGAAGGAAGGAAGAAAGAAAACAAAGAAAGAAAGAAAGGCAGGCTCAGGGTATAGCTCAGAGGCAGAACACCCTGAGTTCAATTCCTAGTACCTGGAAAAAAAGAAAAGAGAGAAAAAACAAAAGTATCTGTCGTATGGTGGGCACTTATTTTATAAGGTGTGTTCCCTTGCCCTTCCCTTGAGAACACCAGAACAGGGAGGTGGAAGGAGGTGACGGGCTGGGATGGCAGCCCGATAAGCTGTCCCTTTGCATTCTGTGCACACACAGACTCCTATGCAGAGAACTGTCACTATTTCTTCTGATGGTGGAATTGGAACAGGTTTTCCAGTTAACAAGTAATTCTCTAGCTTGCAACTGGTAGGAGTCATAATGGATGGAGCAACAACCCCAAATTACTGTCCCCATTCCTATCATTTTCTAACTTTTAAGAGCCAGAATGGAGAGCTGAATAAAACTGGCTATTAGAAAGAATTCTTTCTGCAAAAGTTAAAAAAAAATCCTTGATACTGATAGTACAAGCTGAAGCTGGAATAGTGGGTCTCCATATTTTTCTGGGTTTCTAGAGCCCAAACTGAGAGTAGTCCAGCAGCGCTGAGGCCTGAGTGAGCTCCGGGGCCTCTCCCAGCAGTCTGCCCAGCTGCTGCACAGGGAATGCCCACAGCCTGGCCACAGGGCTGCTGGCAGGCAGGAGGAATTCTTCCCATCTGGTCACGTCTGGCCAGCTCTCAGCAGAAGGGAATGAGAGGGAGACCTGCCCAACCCCTTGGGCTCCAGCACCTCTGCTGGGACCTCCCATGAGGTAGGATTTTCAGTGGCCAAAACCTGAGCTGGGGAAAGACAGGGGAGGGCACATTTTCCTTGGGTTACACAAAAGACAGGATGTTCTCATGGGAAGGTAAAAATATCTGCTAGTCTTATTAGTAACACAATCAATATTTATGCAGTGCTTTGCAGTGTATAAAGCATCTTCATGAACTTAACCGAAGACCAAATGAGATTTAAAAACACAACGGCAGTCTGAAAAGTAAAATTAAGTTTACAAAGGCAAGGTTATTATTTTGTAATCTGATACGATGCTACAACTATTCTTATTTCCCTTTTCCTCTAAGAAGAAGAGGAGTGAAGCCAGGGTAAAATGTTGCCACTTCAGCTTTGCAAACACAAACACAGCAGCCAAGCAAACGAACCTGTCCATGTTCTTAAAGATGTTGCATTTGGTGTCCTTGACAGTGAGTTGGAAGGCCAGGGCTGTGTGGTGACTCTCCAAGACTGCAGTGTCGTTGTAGAGCACAGCGAGCTCACTGCCTGCGTTGCACAGGAAAGAGTTGGTCCTTCCTGGGTGATCCACATCGTGCACTGTGGCGGCGATGAGGGCTGCCACCTCGTCCAGCTGATCGAGGCTTCCCTGGGATGAGGGGAGGCAACGTGGAGCATCACCCACCGGATTCTGCAGATCTACACCCATCCCTGTCTCTTGGGAGAGGAAGGGCCAGGGGACTTGGGATTTTCAATATGCTTTTTGAGCCTTCTCCGCGTCTTAGTTGACAGGTGACCTTGGATGGGTCGTGTTACCTTATGATGCTGGGTGTTGTCTGGAGGGAGATGGAGCCCTGAGCTGCAGCTGCAGTGCATACCTAGCCTCCTTCCCAGAGCTCCAGCTCTGTAGGAAGAAGCCAAACAGGCCTTTGGAGTTGCCTGCCATGTGGTATCACTGTGGCTCCCTTCTATGAACAGACACAGCAGAGAGTGGCCTAGGATCACAAATACAACTTATTTCATTTGCCCACTTCTGAAAAGATCCTGAAAGCGCTGGTAGATTCAACAGCACTGCTCACACAGCAGTAGACTGACTAGAGCCCAGCAGCCAAAGAGGATCCAGGGGGAGAATAGTTTTACCAGGAAACCCAAAGCTAAGGGGGCTCTTACAGCTAAGGACAATTCAGCTGTGGGCCAGCAGGCAGCAAAGGCAAAAGGGGAAACTTGAACTTTCACTAACAAACCAGAGCATCCCAGGATACACATGTTTTCTCAACTTGTAGCTTTAGGAGGGAGTTATCAAAAGGGCTGCTGTTATATAAGAGATGCTGTACTATGAGTTCATTCATTCTGTAATTATTTATTAGATGCCTGCTGGGTGCCTGTTACCATGCACAGTGCCAGATCAATGATTTATACTGACACAGCCTCTGTGCTAACAGAATGTATAATCTAGAGCAAGAAAAAGAAATAAATTTAAAAGCATAAAAGTAGAAGTAACTTATGAGATGCTAAGAAGGGATGTACGAATGCTTTGTGAGTATCGCCGTGGGACCTGGTCTGGTTTAGGGCAGCACGGTGCTGTCATCTTTCTGTGGTGATGGGAATGTTTTCTGTCCGTGCTACCCAATGCAGTAAGCCCTCGTCACGTGTGGCTGCTGGTGCTTGAAATGTGGCCAGTGCGATGGAGGAACAAAATTTTAACTTTATTTAATTTTAATAGCCATGCGTGGCTAATGGCGACACCTGGTAACACAGGTTCAGAGGGTGGCCAGGAAGCTACTCCAAGGAAGCGATTATTATGCCGAGTTCTGAAGGATGAGCAGGAATTAGCCAGGTGACATGTGGCAAGGGAGGGAATTCCAGGCAGAAAGAACAGGCAAGCAATCGAGGGCATCTTCAGGAACCCTGGAGAGTATCACCGTGACTGGAGGACATAGAGAGAGGGGGACGTGGTCCCCAGGAAGAGGCTGAGGGGTGGGCATGGTCTCTGGTGTTCCCAGCTTGCTCTCAGGCTTGTGGGGGAGAAACTACTGCTGGGTGAGGAAGGCTGAATCTGCAGTCCAGCCCTGTAACAACACACCAACTGCCCAATGGGTTGCATGTGCTGTGTTGATTTAGGGACGTGGTGTGCTTTCCTGAAAGCTCTGTCCCCCCAGAAGGGAGCCATTTCCATTTTGAGTCCTAACCTCATAGAGCTGGTGAGCAATCCTGGGTTGGTCCCAGTCAACACAACCAGGTTTCCTAAGCAGCAACCGATGTTATTCTCTTGAACTCTTCTCAAGATAGGGTCTGTGGCGGTCAGGGCCAGCATGCACAATGGGCCCAACTCACTGCTGTTGGGAGAGGCCACTGCAGCCAGCTCTCGCCATGCTCAGGACCCAGAGCTGCCTTAACTTGGGCTCCTCTTCAGCGATCGCAGTTGCGCAGTGAGGACCTGTGGGGCCGAGCTCTGGGCCTGCAGCCACTGCTCCTGGGGCATGTCCAATCCTGCTTGGAGTCTTAGTTCAATTCATTTTTAAATTATACAGTGAGATAGACTCAAGTAACTGGGGTAGAAAACACCAGCTTAACTGATCTAAACCAAAAGCCCAACAACAATGGCACTAGCAACTGTCTGGTAAGAATGGCTGGGAGGTGGGAAAAGGAGACCTGGAAGCTCCCCAGCAAGGAACAAGGGAAGCAAGGCCCTTCCTGTGTGTGGCGGTGGTGGTGGGGGGCTGTCTGTGAAAGAAACTCCCAACCCTGCAGCCAGCAAAACTCCAAACCTTTGGATGTGCAGAGATCCCTGTGTCGTTTTTTCCTTCTTTAACCAGGATAGATTTGGATCACACTGGGGAAGACTGAGCAGTGGAGTGGGCTCCATCCTGAGTCAGCCTGTCAAGAGCTCCTTATTCAGGATAGCCACTTAGGACCAGAGAATGGAAAGGGGAAGTTGGCTATCTGCCTCTCTACTTGCACGGGTTCCCAGGAGTCAGGTTAGAGCAGGAGAGCATGAGGTCCATGACAAACAGCAGGGCCTGTCAGCTCTGTCTTATGGTCTCTATGGTTGGGTGCAGGGTGGTTTGGAATACTGACAGTGAGAATTTGACCCTCGGGCCTGGGGGTGTAGCTCAGTGTAGAGTACATGCTTAGTATGCGCTAAGTCCTGGGTCTCAAGCCCAGCACATAAAGAAGGGAATGCTAGCCTTTTTGCCCTTAAGAAATTAGAGGGCAAGATGAAGCAAGGAAGAGGTGAGAACATACTTTCCTGACCCTCTTCTTCAGGGACAGCAGGTCTGAGGGAAGAGACCTCAGAAGTAAATCCCACCGGAAGTGCCTCTTGGTAGACTAGCCAGTGTTTTTGAGCTGGTGAGTAAACCTCTGAGCTCAGAGTCCCTAACAGCCCAGGTCTTCAAGGTTCCTTGCAGCTCCACGTTTCCTGAAACTGTGGCAGGGGCTGCCCGAGTTAGATACTGTCTTGAATTGTAAGATATTATATTTTCTCTTAGCCATGTTTCTAGGACTGCAGTTTTAGAAATTCAATCGGACTCTGAATGAACTAGCAGGACCCACAAGTTAAAGGAACATACCTATTTTGGAGGAGGGGTAGGCAGGATGAAGTGAGGGGCCATTCCCTAATTTATCACATGCTTCCTCTGTCTTCCTAGAGGAGCTCTGCTTAGGTGAGGTTCACCTGTCACTCAAGACCACAGCTTCGAGATCAACCTGGTCTTGGTGCTAATGACCTGGGTGCTGTTTTCAACCAGTAGTGAGACCTCAGCTGTGAAAGAGATGAGCAGAACCCACAGCAGGGGGTACAGAGGTGCTGTGGCTCCTCAGAGGTGTTGCAAACACAGGCTGATACCAGGAGTCCCTTCCTTCCTTCCTTCCTTCCTCCCTCCCTCCCTCCCTTCCTTCCTTCCTTCCTTCCTTCCACCTACCTACTTACCTACCTACCTACCTACCTACCTACCTACCTACTTACCTACCTTCCTTCTGAACCCAGAGACATTCTACCTCCAAGCTATACCTGCAGCCCTTTTTTGCTTTTTGTTTTGAAACAAAAAGGGTCTTGCTTGGTTGCTGAGAGTCTCGCTACTTTGCTGAGGTTGTCCTTGAATCTGTGCTCCTCCTGTCTCAGCCTCCCAAGTACTGGTATTACAGGCATGTGCTGCCATGCCCAGCTTTACTTTTTTCTTATAGTAGAATAATTACTTTTTTTTCTTAAAGTAGAAGACAAAAATTTTTAAAAGCATCATTCATGGATCACATTTTTTCTTTTCTTGCTGATGGAAATGAATACCAGGATAAGTCACTGGCAAAGCTTCCCCCAGTTTTGGTGCCATTTAGATTCCTTCTAACTGTCCCACTCTCTCTCCTCCTTAGGCACCCAGGGTCTTAATCCCTCATCAACACCTGCTCCCAGAAAACAATCCAGTGCCAGGCATTCATGGATCAATGTGTATTTCTGCCTCTATATGGCACCTCTCCCAGGGGTACCTAAATTTTTAGCTTCTTGTTCTAACTGTAGCAAAGGAAGTACAAGCTTCACTGTGCAAGTGGTGGTAGTTGAGAGGGGGTGCAACGAGGATCTCCTGCCAGCTTTCCATAGGGAATATATAGGCCACCCTACAAATCAGCACCCCAGCATGAGGACTCTGAATGAGACTAAGGGAGGTGAGACTGTTACACAGTTAGGTAAAAGTCACTGATACAGGTACACACATTCACACCTACATACACATAATGCATGCTAAGTCAGTAAAAAGCTGAGTGCCTCATTATTATCTGGGTTGTAATATACCAATGACCAAATCCTGGTACTAAAACTTAACCTCAAGACCTAGTGGTCAGTTGCTATAATAATTAAGTTGTTTCCTGTAACCTCGTTTCACAAAGTTCCTATTGAACATTTGGAGCTCATGGATCAGCCACATATAGAAAGGAGCCTCCACAGTGGCAGAAATAATATTTTAAGCATTTGGGGGAAAGGAGGACTAAGAGAAAGGTCTATATCTTTATAATACTGAATTGACCAATTTGGTATACAAAAAAATCCTGTCAAGTTGGTTGCAAAATAGCTGCTTGCCTAATGTATTTTCTAAGACTGAGTTCCTAGATCTCTAATCCAGACAGGCAGCTAGATCATGATATCAGAATGTTACCTTCCATGAAAATAAGGAGAGAGACCAGCAAAATAGTGGAAGGGGAATGGGGGAGGGAGGAGGGTGGAAGGGAGGGTAAAAAAGAGGCTTGAGGAAAGAAACAGACCAAATAATGCTATATTTGTATATGAATGTATCACTACCAATTGCACTAGCTTGCACGGGGCACTAGCAAGCTTGGGGTGGAGGGACTCAACAAGAGATGTATGAGTATATGAATGTATCTTTTTGAATTCCACCCTGGTGTATAACTACAATGCACCAATAAAAATATAAAAATTTAAAAAATGCTACCTTCACTCTTTCCTTTCTGAGGAAGAATGCCGTGGCATGCAGCACGTCTGCAGCATGGGTAGAGTTATGGTAGGCATTGGAGGAGTGGTAATTGGCTTCAATCACTTGGAGCCACGCCCGAAGAGTGGTTTCAGAACAGTTTAAAAATTCACATACTCCAAACCGGGAAAAGACCTTTAAGCCTAGGTAAACCAATGGCCTGCAAAATAAAGAAATCAACCCTGGGTCATTGAATTCACTGGCCCAGAAACTGCCTACTTTGATGATACTAGGGAATGGACATTTATTATTTTTCTGTTTTTTTTTTCTCTTTTGGTACTGGGGATTGAACTCAGGGGTTCTCTGCCTCTGAGCTATACCCCCAGCCCGTTTTATTGTTAATTTTGAAACAGGGTCTAGCTTAGTTATTGTATGCTGGTCGTGAGCCTGCAACCCTTCTGTCTCAGCCTCCCAAGTACTGGGATTACAGACAAGCACCACTGCATCTGCCTGACCTGAGTAGATTTGAGGATACTCGTGTCTGATCCCACATCTTACCCACTAATATTCCCTCTCCATAAAGGAGCTTGCTCAGGACACACATCTCCCTCAAAGCTTCCAGAAATGAAGGCCTTGAATGTGGCCATAGTCCACCCCAGCCTGAAGCCAAATATGTCACATACCTTTTATGTGTAACTGCTTCCAATTCAAAAATGTTGAAGTCCCAACTTTCCTCATTGTCAAGTAATTGGGCGATAGAAGGGGGAACGTCGTTGATGGTTATTGGCATCGCAAGGTGACTGTGACTCTGGGGCACGTCTGAGCAAGCAGATGGGGTGGGAGGCTGGTTAATTGTGGAATCTTGAGTGCCCCTGAGCATCTGTCACCATCTTCATGCTACTAGAAAGACAGTCTTGAACTTCCAAAGGCAGGAAGATTTCCACATCAACCTTCTTCCCTTCTGTTATGAAACCTCAAGACCCCCAAACAGAAAGCTACTTGTTTAGTTGTCTACTTAAATGTATAGAGATTTGTAATTCTTATTCTAATAGTGCTCAGATAAGTGCTTTTAATTAAGAGACCTGGTTTCAAACATAGACCACAGAGATGCATAAACTTGAGTGAGAGCCACTGGAATAACACCAAGGCCCTCCTGGACAGTCACCTCAGCCCTCGGGACGCATAGGCTGGAGATGGGTTATTAGTGACAGGTGGAGAGATGAGAACTTACTCTTTGTAAACACATACTCATTTCCTGACAACCTCCTCAAGCCATCCTGGAATAAAAAGAGATGTCATTAGAAGCATGCGTCATATGCTGTCAGGTTTCTCTCATTTCCTTCATTAACGAGAGATGTGAATCCTCAATGACCCAATGGATCTGCAGTGCCAGGTTCAGGCAGAACTCAGAATTAAAATCAGAACAATAGCTACAAGACAGATGATACCTCCTTTCCATGGCCACTGGTCTTGGAACATGAGTTGGGAATGAAGTGGACGTGGCTGCAGCAGGTCTCACACCTGAGCTGCGAGTTGGTTCTGTTCTTATGGCCTCTCTCTTCTGGTACATTAGAGCCACATAACTGTGTAATGGTTTGGATTTATAATGTTCCGCAAGACCCCATGGAAAGTAGGCAGCCACATTGGAGGCAGGGCTTGGTTGCTGAGGAGGGGTCCTAGGGGTCCCTCCTCCCCTTTTTCTCTCTTTTACTTCCAGCCTCTATGATGTGAGAGCAGAGCCTTTGCTCTCTCCCTCTCTCTGGCTCCTGCTGCTATGCTCTGAACTCCACTGGTGTAACTGCCTAACATAGAGCCCTGAAATCCCCAGAACTGCGAGCAAACAAATCTTCCTTCCTCCAAGTTGTGTGTGGTCAGGCTTATTGGGTCTCAGCAGTGAGAAAGTTGATTAAAATCAACTGAAATCACAGAAGTGATCTTGCTTTGTAATTCTGATGTAACCAAAGCCCCTCATAGGGACTTTGCTATTCTCATATTTTCAGATTTATATTTTGAAGAGTCAAAGCCATGGACCATATTTGGAGGTAACCTAATGTGAAGTCTTTAAATAGTTGGGCTAAGCCAGGTGTGGTGGTGCATGCATATAATCCCAGTACTTGGGAGGCTGAGACAGGTGGATCAGAGTCAAAACCAGCCTCAGCAATTTAGTGAGGCTCTCAGCAACTGAGTGAGACCCTGTATCCAATTAAAAAAAAATTAGGGCTGCAGGTATAGCTTGGAGGTAGAATGCTCCTGGGTTCAATCCCCAGCATCAGAAAAATAAAATAGCTGAGCTAATTTTTTACTAATATCTAAATTTCTTTTTTTCTAACTACATTTTCTGTTTTGAAAGATCCGCATTGTTGCTAGCTGTTTAAACAATGTTTCTGGATTTGAGGTCTTTGGAGAGGCAGAGTAGGAATGGACAGAATTCCAGTGTTCTGCCATTTACTAGCTCTTGAACTTGAACCAGTCTCCAAATGTTCTTAAATCTGTTTCTTTGCTTCCATCTTCTATATCACTATTGAGATCATTTTTTTTAAACTAGAGATTGAACCCAGGGGCATTGTATCTCTGAGCTACAACCCCAGACCCCCCTTTTTTTATTTTGATACAGGGTCTTGCTAAATTGCTGAGGGTGTCGCTAAGTTGCTGAGGCTGGCCTCGAACTTGCAACCCTCCTGCCTCAGCCTCCCAAGTATTGGCATTACAGGTATGCACCACCATGCCCAGCTTTTTGAGATCTTTTATTAAATGTCATTTAGAAGTGCTTGTCATCTCTAAAAAAATGTGTGCTGAGGCTGAAAGTATTGTTAATTAATGAAAGGCTCCCCTGAAGTCACACCTTGGATCTTTAGGCCAAGACCTTAGTCTTTAAAAATGGATAAGTAGACAAGTTACCACAGTCACAACTGTCTTGCCTGTAAGGCAGGTGTGGCAATACCCCTATTTTTCCTGGCCTTTCTTTCTCTACTTTCCAAAGCCACACAAAAATTAGGTGGACTCCCACATGGGTCCTCACAGCATTATCTGGACGGAAAACCCAAGATGATACGGCTATGGGGGAGGTAGGCAAACAGCTGTTCGTGGAACTGGCACCCTCCAGCTGCGGTCTGCAGCTCATACCAGTCCCTTGCCAGCACTCTCTAGAAGCTGAAGTCTACCTGCACTGGGATGGAGCAACCAAGGCAGCCCAGGGCCAGGGAAGGAAGAGGCCAAGGACAGACTGGAAAGCCAGTCATCCTGGCCTTTGGAGGTAGGGCAATGTAGAAACCTTCAAGCAATACTCCCACATGAGCAAACTCTTGGGATTTGTCTTTCTCCTAAAGAATGTTCCTAGTTTCAACATCTGATGAGGAGCCCAAATAAATAATTTGAATGTTCTTCTTTTTCTTTACTTGCTGACAGATGATGATTAAAGCCAAACAAAACACAATAAAACACTAGAGTGGAGTTCTTAGATAACAGCTATTCCTGGGGGTCACACACGGTGCTTCTTAGAGCCATGGCAGGGGGTGGTCCCTCTTCCTCCCCCCATTGAGACAGGATGGCTCCACTCTGCTTCTGTCTGATTATAAATGGAACTTCTATATAAATGTTTATCTAAAGAAAGGATTCTATAGTTAAGATTTTGGAAGCTGCTATCGTCTAAGTACAAACCCTTTCATTACACAATTATTCCTTGTTATCCTTAGGGGATTAGTTCCAGGACTGCCTTGGATACTAAAATCTGAGAATACTTAAGGGTCTTATATAAAATGGCATTGCATTTGCATATGAGCCTCCTGTATTCTTTAAATCATCTCTGGATGGCTTATAATACCAAACACAATTTAAATGCTATGTAAATAGCTATAGTGTTTAGGGAATAATGACTAAAAAAGTCTGTACATGTTCAATACAGATGCTTTTTTTTTAGTATTTTCAATCTGTGGTTGCTTGAATCTGCAGATACAAACCCATGGATACAGACAGCCAACCATATAGATAGAGTCTGAGGTCCAAGGAAATATAGCTGTGACCCTCAGTCCAATACTATAATCTAGATCAAGGGGAAGAAGAAGCAAATGAGGGTCTATATAACCTCCATCTTGCATATTTAGCTCTCGACCACTTGCCAATTCACTCTTTAGTGTAGAAGAAATTCTGAAGGGCTCTCTCTCACCGCTGTGGTCAGTCAGCCTCATGGAAAGATGCAAGAATCCCTCGAATACCACTACAAATATGATACATAAATCGATGTAGCTGCTTCCCATTACACTGATGTTAGTCTATACAACAGCTATTTCTGCAACTATAAGTAGCAGTTTACATATTAGATGTATGCTAGGGGGACATGTAATGTGCCCCCCCTCCATTTTTTACTTTTTCTCATCACTCACAGTCATCAGGCCTCCAACAAGATCACTGGTATGAGGATCTTCATCTTTGGTACCCAGCTGAGGGGAGTAGAGTTCTGTGGTCCGTAAAATTTCTAGAACTCTGTCTAAGGCTTCTGCCACTGTGACTGGGCTGTTTTCTTGGGCTGCATTGATTATATTTATAACCTAAGGAAGTAAAGGAAGAGAGAAAGAATAAACTTGAGACTATGAGGATGCTACTTCCCAACAGTCATGTGTATGTCCAGAATCCAGAAGAAACCTTTTATTCCAAGGTTTCTTCTGGATTTATACCTTCCCCTTCTGAAGCATGCTTTGCATCCCATGCTGTCCCATCTCTTCCCACCTTGGGACCATGTTTCCCGGCTCCTCTGTTGACCATTCTCCTCTAGCTCTCTTCTGTGGGTTAAAGTTCCCAGGGATTGGTTCTGGGCACCTCTCTCATTCTATAGCCTTTCCAGAAATGATACTTCATTTCCATGAGACTGGATACATATGATCCACAGCCAAGGACTCTCAAGTTTACCTCCTAGCCTTCAGAGTTGTAGACAGACTCAGCTGCCTCCTGGTGTATCTGAAATAGGTCCAACTGGAGCCCTGGGAGTCCCTGCCTGACCTGCCACCTTTCCTCGTGCCTCTGTCCTCCCTGACAGCATCTCACCAGGTCCAGTGGCTTCTAATCCTAAACAGTTCTTGATCTATTCATTTCTCTTCACCTCTGTTGCCTTAATTCTAGCCCAGCCACCACCATTTCTTTTCTTTTTTTTTTTCAGTACTGGGGATTGAACCTAGGGGCATTCTACCTCCAAGCTACATCCCAGCCCTATTTTGTATTCTTTATTTTGAAACAAGGTCTCACAAAGTTGCAGAGGGTCTCACTAAGTAGCTGAGGCTGGTGGTGAACCCGGATCCTCGGGTCTCAGCCTCCCAAGTACTGGGATTACAGGTGTGTGCCACCATGCCTGGCTGCCACCACCATTTCTTACCTGGAATTTGAGAAAAGTCTGGAACAGGCTTCTTGACTTGTACTCTTGCCACCTCAGATCCATTCTCTGCATGGTGTCTGGGGGTTCTTTTCAAGAACATACCTGATCATGCCACCTCTTCTTGAAACTCAGTGGTTTCCGCTGCACATAAACTCTTACGGCCTGATTATTGCCCCCTTGGCCAGAACGAGTTGCACCCACAGATCCACATCATCACCCTCTCCCCTCTTCTGGCAGCCTCCCTGGCTTCCTTTCAGGTCCTCTGGAGAAGACCTCACTGCTTTTCCCCTGGCCGTTCCTGCTCCCTGCGTCCTCTTTGCCTGACCGACATGCTTCTTGGGCTTCGAGCTTTGCTGCAAATATTACTTCCTCTACAGAATGACCTGCCCTAGCCACCCTCTCACCCAACCTACATTTAGGCCCTACTCTCATGTCCTCTCACAGAGCCCTGTGGTTTTCCTTCACAGCACTTACTGTAATTTATAACTATACATTTATTTATTACATGTTTGTTTAATATCTGGTTCCCCCACTAGACCACAGACTGCGTTATCATCTGAAGAATACACCTCTAGAGCACGGCCCAGGGCTAGGGGCCCTGACTGCAGAGTGGGGGTGGCAGCTGCCACTCACCTTCGTGATGGGAGCCTCAATGGTCATGGAATGGATCCTCGCCATGGATGGATAGCGGCGATTCTGTAGGCTTGGTGCTGCAGAGAAGGAAAGAAAGTCCTGTCCAGTGTGGTCTCAATGTGGCTAAGCACAGCTAAGAAGTCCCTTTACTGACTCCCCCAGCACCACCCTCCCACCAAAGAAACAAGGAATCTACCCATCTCTTATTCCTAAAAGGCTGGACTATGACTTGCCCGAGCCTGCAGAGGTGGTCTGGCCCAGGACTTTGGTGGCAGGAGGGCTTGACAAGTCTCGGGTCCACAGGGGGGATTTCAGAGGCAGTGGATGGGATCTGAGGCCTCGTCCCAGCAGCCCAATGATCCCCAGGGCTCCCTTTCCACAGTCGCTGAGCCCCCTTGGGCAGCTCCATCACTTTCAGTCCCAAGCTGCTGGCCATGTGACCAGTTAACTCTGCAGCGTGGGACAGGAGGCCCTGGTTCAGGGTGAGGGTGTGGGCCAGAAGACTGAGCCCCTATCAGTGTGAATTAGGGTCACTTATACCTCCTTCCTGAGCCTTTTAGTTTGTAATACCCAGAACCCATGGTGGTTCTAGCTCTAATCTGTAGAAACTTTCATTTAGAAGTAATATTTTTTTTGATGTAAGGTAGTGCTTGCATGTGGTTTTAAGTTCAATAGCTGAAGCAGGAAGGAGGGGCAGGTCCCCATTTCATAGAGGGGTTAACTTAACCCAGCCAGCATCAGCTGAGCTGTCTGCTCCAGTGCCCACATGGTGGCCACGGCAGACGTCCCTGCTGGAGACCTGATGATCCCACCACAAAATCTCCAGAAACTGAGCTGACCCAGTGCAAACTCCCTCATCCATTACCTTTTCCAGCTACATGTTCTAAATGCACCCTCATCCTATCTCAAACTATTTCAACCTTTATTCTTTCTGCACATCCTCGATCTCAACCACTTGTGTATCGTGTCAGTCGGTGTCCCGTGAACTGTCCATCTTGTCCCTAGAGTCTTCTCTCCTTGCTACTTCAGCCACTTCCCTCCTACCTGAGCTTCCCATTGTGACCTGAAGGACTGGACAGCCCTTCACTTGACCTTTCTGTTTATGCCTTTAAATCACCACTCTGCATCTCCTTCCTACACAGGCACTAGAGATCCCCTCCCTGTGCCCTTGGAATCTGCCCTTCCAGTTGCAAAATAAAAAACAAATGAGGGTTGGGGGTGTGGCTCAGCAGTAGAGCACTTGCTTAGCATTCACCAGGCCCTGGGCCCGATCCCCAGCAACATAAAACAAGAACAAAACAGAAAACAAAACTCCAAATGAATAAGTGAAATCTATTAATGGTTCTCAGCTCTCGAGCTCTGTAGCATTTAACATTGCCGGCCACACCCTTTCTGTTACCCTCTTGTTCTTGGCTCATGTGATACCGTATTCACATGCCCTCCCCCCTTCTGTCCCCTTCAGTGTCCCTATTTCCAGGGTGGGCTTTCAGACTCTGTTCTTTTACCACACATACCCACACTTATGTAACCCCTGGAGAAGGTCTCTGCCCCTGTGACTTTCTCTGCACCTCTGGAACTCCCCATCCCGCCCCTCCATCCCTGAGCCCCAGTCCTGCATTTCAGCTCCCTAGGTATCTCCACCAAAATAAAATTTATCGTCTTCCCTTAACCCCCAACCTACTCATGCCTGGAGACGCATTTCTGTAAATATTACTTAAAAATTTCCAGCCACCCAGGACTGACATTTCAGAATCGCCTTTGACTTTTCCATCTCCCCACAAATTCAATTGGTTCCTCAGGTCCTATTTGTCAAACTCAAGAAATGTTTTGCTAAATTCTGACTCACAGTTTCTGTGACATTTTATTATGGGAAAGTAAGTGCATGCGACAGGTACAACTGAAAAGTGGGCGTATGTTGGAGCGGTGAAGCAGGGAAGCGGGGCACTGTGCCCCACCTTGCAACGAGTGCCAAGCGTGACTGGCTAGCTGTGGAAGATGCATTGCTCGGGCAGTTATGTGGCCCAACAAGCTTGACGCCATGAAGGAAAAAGCATGGAGTCCCTTCAAAGGAAGACAGACTGTAAAAGGCATAAAATAATTTTGACAAAATACCACCCAAATTTTTCAGCTTGTTGGGGAGCAGGGAAGAGAAGCCAGTTTAGTTGACGTTTTTCTCCTTGGAGCTTATATGCTGATGGATTCTTGAACATACCCCTCTATCATTCTCTACATTTAAAAAGGTCAAAGAGATCTGGAAAACATCTCACCATCACTGCTTCGAGACGATATGGATTTCACATCAATGGACTCTTTCCTCCTGTTCTTGTATCTGAATGAATGAGAGTCTGAGGATTTCAATTCAGAAACAGGGGGGTTAGTTTTCAGCACATTCACAGATGAAGTTGACACATGTTTTTTCTTTATTCTCAAAAGAAAAGGAAGTTACGTCTGAAGCACTGGAAACTAATTTTTAAGAAATAAACTGCTTTCTTTTCAAATCATCAAGACCCACAAATTTATTAGTCATATTACTTTCTTTTTCTTCTGGTTCTCCATTATATCATGGCAATGGAGCATATCATAAATAGTTATTTAGTTCCATGAGTAAAATACCATTTTGAAAATAAACATTAAAACTTAGAGAAATTCCTTGGGGGGTCATTCTGACTAGAAGGACTGTATTTAACTGGACGGGAAAGACTCTTATGAGGATATCTGAGGATATAAAATACTAGTGAAATCCATAGATATTTTACATTATTTGATAAACTAATTCAGATCAGCCTGAAGCACTTTGAAAATCACACCTCCAGATGGTCTTCTACATTCTCTGAGGTGGATTTCATCAAATGGCATGTATATCCTGGCAATCACAGGAAGGGAAGAGAAGTAAGAGCAGCTATATAGTCCCAATAATTTCCAACAGCTAAATTCTTACCCTTGCTCTTATTTTCAGATGAGGGAAAAAAGTATTTCAAAATTCTGCATAAGTCTTTGTAGGCTTTGAACTTTATACTAAAAATGCTCTATCACGTTAATGCAAAACTTGTTTGTCACCAGTGAGCACCAGAGTATAAAAATGTCAAGGTGGCAGTCCTGTTGACTTCAGGAACATGCGCATTCAGGGTATTTAATTCTCATGGACTAACTCATAAGCAAAAAGAGGAATGTGACCATAACCCAGAATCACGTTGAGAGAGGAAGTGGACATGCAAGTTCCAGCAGGAGGAATGAACTTCTCAGACACCAAGAAATGGCCATATTCCATGTAATACTTCTTTAAAATTTGCCTTTTCAGGCACAGTGGCACATACCTGTAATCCCAGCACTTGGGAGACTGAGAAAGGAGGATCACAGGTTTGAAGCCAGCATATAGTAACTTAGCAAGACCCTGTTTTAAAACAAAAAAAGAAGGTAGGGATAGGGATGTAAATTAGAGATAGAATACCCCTGGGTTCAATCCCCAGTGGCCCCCCAAAAGAATTGCCTAGCAAGCCGGGCGTGGTGGCGCACGCTTGTAATCCCAGTACTTTGGGAGGCAGAGACCGGAGGATCCGGGCTCGCGGCCAGCCTCAGCTCTCTCTCTCTCTCTCTCTCTCTCTCTCTCTCCCT
>PVJS01014070.1:7178-32021 GCA_004027185.1 Glis glis
CCCCGGCCCTATTTTTTATACTTTATTTTGAAACCTGGTCTCACGAAGTTGCGGAGGGCCTTACTAAGTAGAGAGAGAGAGAGAGAGAGAGAGAGAGAGAGAGAGAGACGGGGGGAAGAGAGAGAGAGAGAGAAAGAGAGAAAGAGCTGAGGCTGGCCGTGAACCCAGATCCTCCGGTCTCCCGCCTGCGCCACCACGCCTGGCTAAAACATCTGGTTGTTTTTTGTGTTTTTTTTTTATTCTCCTGTCTCAGCCTCCCAAGTACTAGGATTACAGGCCTGCTGCCACCTCGCCTGGCAAATATTACCTATTATTATGATGATTTTTATTTGCTAATCAGTTCCACCTACTTTGTTTCAATGAAGACGATTACTGACCAGTTTCTCTTCTAAACTCTTTATCAGGAATTTTGAATAAGCAGGTATTTTGCTTAATATCTTTCTCACAAAGGATGACATTTGTTTTTGTGTCCCTTGACCTTCCAAAAGGACTTTAAAAAGAGAGCAAACTCCAAACGAAGTGGTATAAACACTCAGTCATTTTCACAGCCGTTTCTCAGTGTTCATGGCTTTCTGGGAACAAATTGAGCAGCCTGGGGTTTTTTCCTATTGGCAAATGTTGGGAGTAGCAGCAAGATAAAGGGCTGTGGCAGAGGATGCACTTGTTTGGGTAATGTTTGGAAATTGTCTTGTCACACATTAATACTAAGATTTCTAATTCTAGTTGAGCATATCATGAAGGTTGGAAGTTAAAACACACACACACACACACCACACACACACACAGAATGTGTCAGATACATCAGGGAGTGAAAAGAAAGTGTTTTGTTGCCCTTGCCTCGCTCCTCAACATTTGTAATGACCTGATTTTCTTTCTTCCCTTTTTCTCCCCTACACAACTGGCTTGGTGAGCTGTTCGAATGGCAAACTCAGTAGACTGCGCCCTGAGCTGCACTGCCCTTAAGATCTTCTCTGCAAATCTTGCTGTCCTCAAAGGAATGGTTTAGGCAACCTAAAAGCTCTATAGTGTCTTAAATTTGCATCTTTTATTTTTGCTTCAACGAAGGGCACTTTTTGGTCCTTTGGCCCATATGAACAGGACAAGGAGAAATTAAGGCAGAGAAAGCACCAGGTACCTGCATCTTACTTAGATCGCGACAGCTTGGTTCCCTGCTTTCTTTCCCCAGGGCCCCGACCCTTTATTTCAAAAGCAAACTTGACACTGTCGGGAGTTACTTCCATCCCGACGCCGGGCCCAGACAGGGTACTTGACCTAATTCCCCTCAGCCACACTGTGCCTGCTGCTCTGAGAAGGGTTTATAGCTTTTTCTAAAAACACAGCTCTTCCTACTTAAGGACAGTCTAAATTAATTTTTTGGCGTCTTTTAAAAACTTGGCGTTCCCACACCGGGAGTCGAACCCGGGCCGCCTGGGTGAAAACCAGGAATCCTAACCGCTAGACCATGTGGGAAACGACAAGAGCTCTATTGAGCTCGGACAAATTGAGTCTCTTCTCGGCTTCCGCCCCGCCCTCCACCTGCGCGAGGCGTCCTTCTGCGCCTGCGCGCACTTCGCAGCCGCTTAACCCTTTCTGGACTGCGCTCTGTCGGTTCGCTTCGCATGTTAGAGGTCCCTCGAATCCTTTCTGCGTCTACACCCGAGCCTTTTGTGATCTCATCCTGTCTCCTGGTCCTAGCTACCACGTCGACACCGACGCGGACACTGGATTGGACAAGCCATTGTTCACAATTCCTCTCTAGAACTGAAGGACCTCTGTTCGAAGGTTAGAGGCTCGGGAAGAAGCGAGCACTGTGGGACTGAGTCCTAAAACCGCGCCGCGGAGGCCGAGCTGCCCCGGCTGGTCCCGGACCTCCTCGCGGCCACCAGCCCGCAGGGCCCCGGCCCGGCATCTCGCCTGCCCTCTTTCTCTGGTCAAGGCTGGCCACAGGCACCACCCCGTCCCCAGAAAGTTGATCTTTTCCTCTGAAGAAACAGAAGCAGGAATGAGGACTGCCTGGAAGCCTGGAACGTTCCAGGGTCTGTTGACTCCGGGCTGAAGGCAGGGCTTGTGTCACTGAACGCAGGCTGTGGCCGCAAATGGAGCTTCTCACACTGCAGAGCGGGCCTTGACTGCAGGCATTCATGATGGACGGAAATTTCTTGTGGTTTTTGAACCCCTTCTCGATTTGTAGCAGCATTTCATAGGAAGCAGTTTATGCTCTAGCATAACTTTAGGTTTGGATTCGGGCAGTTTTGACAAAGAGTCACTTATTCAGGATGGCCAGTGTGTGGGGGAGCTGTGGCTCTCGGATCCTCCTGTGGCTTAAGCTGCACACGGTTATTTTTACCAGCAGCAGACTTTTTGGAGCCTGTTTAAAAGCTAAGATCCCTCTCACTCCCCACCTGCCACTTGGACTTAGAAAGTCCTTGCCGTCCCTCTGACTGGGCTAAGACTTCAAGAAGAAAGGTTCTTGGGACATTCGTCTTCAAGAGAGGATGGGTGGGAGAGACCCCAAATAGAAACCTCTGCCTTGCACTCATTACCACTGACAGAGCTCCCTGGTGGGGAGTGAACAGACTCCAACATAATTAAAGTTAAGGTAGCTCTGAAGAAAATCTAGAAGCATTAGCTGCAAACCTACTGTGCATATTAGATACCTTCGAATGTGTTTGCCTTTTAATACTAAAGGTATACCTGTGAGGTCAGTCTCAGGCACATTCAGGTGGTTCTTCCTGTACTATCGTTTGGGGAGAGAGGTCTAGGGATTGAACCCAGGGCCATTATATCTCCCTGGTAAACCCCCAGCCTCATTTCTTATTTTGAAACAGGGTCTCGTTACATAGCTGAAGGTCCTGCTAAATTGCTGAGGCTGTCCTCCAATCTGCAATCCTCCTGTTTCATCCTTCCACTTACTAAGATTACAGGTGTATGCCACCACATTGGACCTGTACTATTTTTTAACAGTTTCATTTGTTTTTCTAATCAGTGAGACAGCTGCTTTCCTTCCATGGACATCTGCTTTGGAATACCAAAAAAATCCTCCCCTAAACCAACCTCACCAACTACAGAACAATCTGCATCCAGGATTTTCGTTTTAGACACCCAGAGATTTCATATTTTCAAAACTGAAAATTTTCAGTTTTATATTTCCATGTGATGATAATTCTTTTCAAGAGTATCTTACCAGTTTCAAAGATAAAATTTCTCAGTGTCACCCATACATTGGATGGACACTATCCACAGGATGAGAGCGAAACACAAGTTTACTTTCGTCTCTCACTCTGCCCGAGCTGAAGCTCGTTTCATTGTTCTCTTAACCACTGAGCAAAAACTTGAGCAATAACAGAAAACCTTGGGGCCATTATAAGTAATAGAACACAGTCAAGAACAGTATACTATTCAACAACTCATTCTTCATTCTGCATAGTTCTTCTCCCACCCCCACCCCATCTCCAGCTGGGCAAGATTTCAAGCCAGAAGCAGTGGTTATTGCAGCTCAGACTGGCTCACAAGAGCCAACTGTGGGCTTTTCTTCTGTATTCAGTGACATCACACCGGTAGCCTGAGATGGCCATGCTGACAGTATTTATACCACGGAAATTGGCAAATGCGACAAGGCAGGACTTTTTTCTGTGGCTATCTATTTAAAAAATAGTGAT
Organism: Glis glis; assembly: GCA_004027185.1. NCBI lineage: Eukaryota > Metazoa > Chordata > Mammalia > Rodentia > Gliridae > Glis > Glis glis. Next base: position 10,838 of record PVJS01014070.1, read on the forward strand.
GTGCTGGTTAAATATTTTCATGCCAGGTGTGATCTGTTTCTCACTTCTTTCTTTGGCCTTCCTTCCTTGGAAGCGCCTGGGCTCTCCAAGATTGGAGTGGAGGTAGGGGGAGGAAGGAGGACAGAAGTTCCTACTCAACTGCTACTGTCCAGAGTCACCTCCCTGCTTCCTTGGCCTGCGCTTGTTTCAAAGCTGACTTTTTCTCAATATGTGCAATGGATTCTTCACAGCCTTTCCTATGTGGGCCCCTTGGATGGGACCTCACAGGGAGGCCAACAGTGTTTGGCCTCAGGCCAGTGATACCAACACCAATGGCTTTGTTAATTCAGATTCTCAACCCCACCCACCCAGGACTTCCAAATGAGGCCAAGGAATCTGAATTTTAAAAGGACCTTCCCTATAAATAATTCTGATGCCATTAGGTTTTGAGAAACACTGAACTACAAGACTTCAATCTCAGACCATTATCCCCAAAGCCCAGGATCTCTGATTGGTTTCCAGCATTTTCCTTTCCTGCTCAAAAGCCTAAAAAATATAGCTTCTGGTTGTCTATTGAGTAAAACCTATAAATTTCCTGGCCAAGCCTTCCCAGCTTCCCATACTCATGGATTCCCAAAGTGGGCTATACAGCCTCCCCGCCCCGGGGGGGGGGGGGAGGCACTGAAATGATGGGGGGGGCAATAGTAGTAGCTTCCCGTACCATTGTAGGTGTTGAATAAAACTAAGGAGGCAGGAGTGGTGTGGTGGCGCATGCCTGTAATCCTAGTACATGGGAGGCTGAGATAGGAGGATCACAAGTTCGAGACCAGTCTCAGCAATTTATCAAGCCCCTTTTTCAAAATAAACATAAAAAGGGCTAGGAATGTAGCATAGAGGTAGAATGCCCCTGGGTTCAATCCCCAGTACCAACCCCCCCCAAAAAAAAACAAAATAAAAAGCACTAAAAACACCGGTGGGGCACTGAGTCATTTCTTTTTCTAAAAAGGGGGCAGTAAGCCAATAAGTTTGGGAGCCTCTGCTAGCACTAACATAACCTGCTAATACTATCCTCTGGGGCTTCTCTGTAGGACACCACATTCCAGAATGCTCACCTGCTCGGCCTCACCTGTCCCTTTGCTCTGCCTGGCCCTTCTTTCCACATCAGAACCCAATGCAAGGCCAGCTCAGCCCCATCAAGCCATCTCAGCTCCCAGTCACAAGGCACTCCCATTGCCTCTGAATCCCAAAGCATAGGCCTTGAAAAAATGCTGATGGAGGCTTATGCTTTTGCCATTATTTAATAGGAAGGTCTATGAATAAAAATCAGAGTCCATAATCCCCCTGGGAACCTACTCTTGCACTCAATCATTCTGCCAAGTAGTCCTTCCTTTTATCCAACTTAAATACTTCCTGCTGTACTTTTATGTGAAAGCTGCTACCTTTTAACCAGCAGCCTGAACAAAATGTTCCTGGGAGGAGGGGGGAAAAATAAAAGAAAGAAAACATGAATTTTTGAAGTTTAGCCAGACCCGTAAGTGAGCTGCATTTCTTTAGCTCCACGCACACACACAAAAAGCCGCCTTGTTGACACAAGGAACAGTTATTCCTGTTCCCATGCATCTCCGGCTGCTGATTCTCTCCGGGCACCTCTCCCATTTTATCCACCATTTGATACTGGGGAAAAAAAGCCCCAAACATGTTGTACTTGCCAGACATCTACATTAGCCAAAGTGGTGTGGGTGCCATTCAGGCCTGTGTGTGCCAGTCATTTCGGAGTAAGGATGGTTTTCACTGCAGTGGGCCCAGGAGTCATCCTTTATAAGGACATCAAAAATAAGGACCAATTAAACTCCACTCTCCCCAGGCGAGCTCTGGCCAGCACTGGGTCTCAGCCTCTGGCATGAAGACAACCTCCAGGCTCTTTTGGTAACAGCACCTGCCTCTGCTGACCCGGCGGGGAAGGGGGAGTTAATCTTCATGGCCTAACTGCACTAGGTTCAGTTTCTAAAATTAGGTCTGACCTCAAGAGGCCACTGGGATGCTAGAGCTTCCTCAAGAGCTTGCTTAGATCATATAACTCTACTCCTCACCTCTATCCCAAATCTAGTGGCTCCTACTTGTCCTGTGACTCAGGGAAAACATCCTTGAACTCCTCACGCTGGGTACTCATTCTTCAAACCCACCCCATCCATCACGAGGCTGGACCTCTTTCCCTGCTTCCTTCTTTGTGCTAGACTGTACGCTCCCTGATGGCAGAGTCTCTTTCTGTTGTATCCCCAGCTTCTAGTACAGTGCTTAGTCCACATAATTACTTAATAAATCAATGTCTTAAAATATCTTCCTTTCTTTGGGGACCTTGCAATAAAAGTCACCTTTTTCCTTAAATGAGCGTATAACAAAAAGAAACTATTCCTCGGGTAGGTAAAAATTTCTCTGCAGCATGATATCTTTCTTTACATATTGTCAGCATTGAGTATATGTGTGAGTAATTGATCCTTTGATTGATCCATTTATTCAATAGTCATTCTCGGGGGAATAGTCTTGGTTTCCATCTGCCCCCTACATGGCACAAGCAAACAGCCTGAGAATCTCACAGGGCTGAGATTTTAATATTTAAGTGACTATCACATAGAACAAGAAACCACACCACGGTCTCCTAATATCCCTCACACACACTCTCTTCCTCCCTATACCTTTTTTTTCATCAATCAGAAGACCCAAGACAATGCCAAATCATCATCGTACTCACACCGTCTATTTGAGGGCTCAGACCTGGGGCGAGATGTGTTTTTCTTCTTTATCTGGAGGTCCACATTTGGGATTGATGAAACCAGGTACTCCATCTCCTGGCATCTTGAAATGTGCTTACCACAGTAGCTTCTTGTTCCATGTTGAATTTTCTCAAATATTGAAATCATGGCCCTCTGAGACCCTCAATTAATTTGTTTTGCCCCTTAATTGCTAGGAAAAAATCAATTTGGGCCTTTTATAAGAAGTTAAAACTATTCGATTCATTTTGAGACTTCTCACCAGTAGTTCTGAGTTGAGTGAGTTTTCTAATCTCGTTTTCTTCTTTCCATGTGAGATAAATCAATCTCAATTATCATCAATAGATCCATGGCCTGGGATTCTGTCAAGTTCAGTGTTAATCATGGCATCCAGTATATATTCACTCAGAATATATTTGATAGTGTTTGATAGAAAAATAATAACTGTCACATATAGGATTTGCTATGTGCCAGGCAATCCTGAACACTTTAATATAGTAATTTAATACAATAACCTAATGAAATAGGTATAAATATTATTACCACTTTACTTGAGAGAGTTTTCAGATGGAACTGAGACACGGGGTGGTTAAGTAACTTGCTCAAAGTCTGACAACTTATAAGTCATAAATGCAGGATTAAAAATCAGGCATTTTTCTCTGGAACCTGAACTCTTAATATATCTTCATATGTCTTAATAAATACACTCTGCTATCATGAGCATCTTGCATGAAACAGGGAACTGTCATTGATAATGCCTTTAGCAACAATGTCAGTATATATTCTGAAACCTGATTATATCTTCCAGAGAGAATAAGGAAGATGTTACGGGCTTTTCTTAAACCAGTGAAAATAAACATTGTGTGATCTAAATTTCATATATGCTGATAATATTGGCACAGAAAAGTCTTCTGCCCTGGTCCCTTCTTTCTCATCATCTACTCATTTTTAGAAGTATCATCTCCTTTATGATACTTTATGATACAAAAATGTTACCCTCTCTCCCAACCCATCTAGTGATAGAAATCTAGTGATAGAAATAATCCCCCCCACCACTAATCTCTATTCTCAGAAAGAACTATGCTATTGTTCACTGGAAGATTAATTGATTCAGGCAGTCAACAAAACAGGCCCAAAGATTCTCGAGGCCTAAGACATTGTCCTTCCAAAGCTGTGATCTACTTGACACCTGCACGTGGATGACTAATGAACATCTCAAGATTCCCATGTTTAAAGCTGAGCTCCTGCGAGTCCACTCTCAAGCCCGCCCCCACACCCCACACACTGCTCATTCAACCTGCTCTTTCTGCAGTCTTCCCCATTCCAAATAATGGCAGTTCCATTCTTCCAGTTGCTCTGGCCAAATAGCCCTGGAATCACCCTTGATTACATTCACCCTCTCACCTTACACTCAATCCCTCAGGAACCCTGTTGGCTTTATCATGAAAATATATTCAGAATGTGATCGCTGTTCCCCATGGTCTGGCCAAGCCACCATCAACTCCTGCTTCCACCCACCAGCTCCCTAACCCTGAAGCCTCTTCTCAGAGCTGCAGGCAAAGGGAATCTTTTAAAGCAGATGGCGTCACTTCTCTTCTTAAAACCGTCTAATGGTTTCTCATCTCACTCAGAAGAAAAGCCAAAGTCCTAACTATGCTCAGCAAGGCCCTATCTGACAGTCACCCCCTCCCGTCCACTTTCCTCCCTACTCCTCCTGCGCTTGGCTCCAGCCACACTACTCTCTTGTCGTGGAATCTTCCAGATGTGCCTCACCTCAGGGTCTTTGCACTCATATGGGAAGGAAAGAGCTTTCCAGCCTGAGGAACCATCTCCACTGGTTGTTCCCTCATCTTCCTTGGGTCCTTTAGAACTTCTCTTCTCAAGGAAACCTTCCCTGTCCACTCTGAAGGGCAAAAAACAACCACACCGGAGGCAACCATGCAGCCAAGAGATTTATTCAAACGACGGGGGTCAGAAGAAAGGCGATCAGAGAGAGGGAGAGAGCGCCGCCGCGCTTGGGATTAAATACAGGCTTAAGCTGAGTTAGCCCGTTGCCATTGGTTGACCGAACCCGGTGTTGCGTCTTATCGGAGGCCCGTGTGGCCTTTAAACTTATTGGTTGGTGGGAATGGTGTGCGCGCCGGAAGCCTGAGCGGTTCCCAGGAAGGGGCAGGACCCTTTTGGGAAGCAATAACTGGGCATGAGGGCAGGGTTGGGAGGAGAACCCCTTCAGAGAACCGGTTCAATCCATCATTCCCCCTTTTTGATATTGTTTGGGAATTGGGCATCGTGTCTTTCCAGCTACTTCCTGCTGTCAAAGGGGGCAACGGACTGTAGGGGGGGGGAGACTGGGCTGACCCAGTTCCAGGGAGAGGAGAATACCCAAAAACCCTGCACCAAACGTGTAGATTTCAGCTGGAGTAAAGTCCATTAGGGTGCCCTGTAGCCATAGGTCCGCCAGCGTGGTTGTCCAGTCTTCAGTTCCTGTGGAAGGGGGGATGAGCCAGCTGGCCATATACAATGCTTCCAGATAAAGCACCATCTTTGGCATAGCATTTTGCTGGTAGGTACCTGAGCATGAGAGGAAAGAGAGAAAGGGGAAAAGGAAAAAGAAAAGGGATGGGGTAAGGGTGGCCTGAGCCTCTGCTGGGGTTTAGGTAGTCCACGGATCATTCTGGAGTGAATAGGGGCCCGCAGTTGGCAGCAGCCCTTCACCTCTGAGAACTGGGACAGTCTGCTCCTGGGGGAGCTTTCAGACACCCCCAAGGGAGAACGTTCTTCCAAGCTCCTCTCTGCCCTTAACAGTCACAAGGACGGATTCATTTCAGGGAGGGAGATTAAGAAGAGGAAATGTTTGTTTGGTCTCCATGTGTGAACCCCTCCTCCTGTGGAGTCCCCTACTGGAGATGGAGTCCCCACTAGGGCAGGGCCCTGGGGGAGGGGTCACACGTCCCCTGGGGAAGTGCCGGAGGCTGGAGCCAGAGCCCCTGAGGAGGAGGCAGAAGGGGAAAGCAGAGGAGCTGGGGCCGCCCTCAGCAGAGCCCAGCAGCAGGCCAAGGCCCTTGGGATGGAGCGCAGCACCCTGGAAGGGGAGCTGGCCACTGAGCAGGGCCAGCAGGAGCTGGGGAATCTGAGTGTCCATGTCCTGGAGCTGGAAGAGTAGCTGGACATGCTGTAAGGCTTGGTGCAGGAGCTTCAGAAAGAACAGCTGGAATTGCAGGAGGAGCGCAGGGGCCTGGCCACCCGGCTGCTGCAGAACTCTCTGGGCAGCAGTGCTAAGACGCTCATGTTTGTGAACGTTTCCCCTCTAGAAGAGAATGTCTCTGAGTCCCTCAACTCTCTGCGCTTTGCCTCCAAGGTGAACCAGTGTGTTATTGGTACTGTGACTCGTTGATGTAATAGCAACAATCTTCTTGGAGAAAAATACAGGTCCCACCTTTTTCAGCTGTCAATAAGTCAAGGGCCCTTCGGTTTTGCAGGGTGACTCCAGCTAGGGATGTGATTTGACGCTGAAGAGAGGCAAGGGATTGGGCGGTCTCCTAGATTGCACTTTGCATTTCGGCCTGGGGATTCCGGGTCTAGATTAGTATATTGTTGGAAAGTCTTTGTCTGCAGGGTCGAAGTCGTCAAGAAAAGAACAGGAAGGTGTGGGGTTGGGTTGATAGGCAAGGAGGACATTCTTGGGAGATCAAGAAATACACAGAGCAGGATTGGAACGGAGGAAGGAAAAAGCCTGAACGTAGGGAATCTCTGCCCATTTTTTTGATCGCTCACAAAAGTTATAACGATCCCTGAGAAGTGCGGGATCGAGAGACCCATACTCGGGCCATTTGTTTTGGTTGCCTAAGGGATTAGTGGGCCACTCCTGAGTGCAAAATTTAATGAGTCGTTTAGGCTTAATATCGGGAGTAAGGCTGAGGGTGTTTAAATTGTTTAGGAGACATTTGAGGGGGGAGTCGGCCGGGAGGGAGGAGGAAGTCCCCATGGAGAGGATTATGTGTCCGTGGAGGCGTCCCCCCAGGACAGGATATGGCAGGTCTCAACCCGAAGAGCTCAGTCGTCACCAAGGTCTAGTGGGCAAGAGGTCCCAGTGGACTGGAGGACAATGGGTCACCGAGCACTCGGATTTTGGAGGTCCCAGTGGAGGGAAGACCCAAGTCCGGAGAGGGGCCTCTCCACCCCCGCGGCTGAGATGAGGAAGAGAAAGTGAAAATAAGGAATTTAACTTGTAACAATTAACAACCAATTGTGCTGAGGAAGGAATTTAGAATTGACCACAAGTAACCAACTGTGACGGCTCAGTACAAGGAGTTTAACCTGTACCTGACTGCGAACAATTAATGGTGATAATCTATTACTGTCGGACCAGCCCGAGGGAGGTTTAGGAATCTAAGGGTTAAGCTTAAAACTCCGTGAGGTCCACCATGACCGTGAAGATCTGGGTGGGATGCATTCCTCCCTGTGAGACCCGACAGGTTTTGGAGTTTGGGAATTAAGGGAAACTCACCTAAAGGAGGTTTAGGAATCTAAGAGCTAAGCTTAAAACTCCGTGAGGTCCACCACGACCATGAAGATCTGGGTGGGGTGCGTTCCTCCCCCTGCGGGCCAATGCTTGGGGCAGCCAGACGGTCACGGTCAGTTCCCAGCAAGAGACCCGACAGGTTTTGGAGTTTGGGAATTAAGGGAAACTCGCCTAAAGATGGCCGATGGTGGATGCGAAGCAGGCGATCAAAATAATGGACGAAGGTTGTGGCGTCCCGGTGGGTCAAGCCCTATGGCTCAAAGTGGGGTCCCACCGAAAGGTGGGGGTACCTGAACCGGGCGGAAACGCCAATGAAGGGCAAAAAACAACCACACCAGAGACAACCATGCAGCCAAGAGATTTATTCAAACGATGGGGGGTCAGAAGAAAGGTGATCAGAGAGAGAGAGAGCGCGCGCCACTGTGCTTGGGATTAAATACAGGCTTAAGCTGAGTTGGCCCGTTGCCATTGGTTGACCGGAGCCGGTGTTGCATCTTATTGGAGGCCCACGTGGCCTTTAAACTTATTGGTCGGTGGGATGGCGCGCACCGGAAGCCTGAGCGGTTCCCAGGAAGGGGCAGGACCCTTTTGGGAAGCAGTAACTGGTCATGGGGGCAGGGCTGGGAGGAGAACTCCTTCGGAGAAACGGTTCAATCCATCACACTCTAGCTATCATTTCAATAACCTGCCTTTTCCTGCTTTATGTTTTCTCATTAAAACTGACATTTGCCATACTCTGTGTCTTACATATTTATCTTGCTTATCGTCAGTCTTTTCTACCAGCATGCAAACGATTTTTTGCTATTTTGCTCACTGCTATATCCCCTGCCCTGAACAGTTCTTGACATTCAATAAATATTTGTTGAACACAAGTGAATGAAGATGGTTACACAGGTGATGGGCACGTGATCACGATAAGTGGTTCAGAGCACTGAGAATTCAGAGGTGAAGGATCACTTCTAGTTAGGGTAATCACAGAAGTGTCAAAAAGGAAGCAGGCTCTGAGCTGGGTTTTTAACAATGAGGCACTGCTGGGTAGGTGTTGCAGTGGAGAGGGCATGACATGTGAGGGTGTAACAGCAAAACCCTGGGAGAGGGAACTATGAGGCATGCTGGTGGGAGGCGGCTTGGCCAGTGTGCTGAGAGTGGAGGCTCCCAGAGAAGGTGGCATTGAAGAGTTAGACTGTGACATCCAGGAGACTTCAGCTGCAACCCGAGGAGCTTGGGCTTTGTGGATGGGGATTCCACACTGAGTCTTACTTCCTGCTTGATCTGTCCTTCCTGTAACCAGAGTATTCCACAAGCATAGAGTATCAAATACCTGATGTGATGTCAGGGCATAAGGAAAGTACATCTCAGGATTTCTCTTCCATTATAGAGCCATATTCACTGACCATTTGCCATTCATAGAACCTGTGTTGTTGGCGAGCTTACTGCTTCCCAAGAACAGAAATGCAACTTTGTCCAAACATCTGGAGACCAGGACTTCAAGTAATGCACATAACAAAATTGTGAAAAGAAAATTCAAGGATACATTGGAATTCCTCTTACAGTCAGTATATTATGATTTCCCTTAAACTGCCATTAGGTATATATGACAGCTGAGACTTGTGAATTGTGTGGGGTGCACACTTGTAATCCCAGTACTTAGGAGGCTGAGACAGGAAGATCACAGGTTCGCGGCCAGCCTCAGCAACTTAGTGAGGCCCTCCACAACTTAATGAAACCCTCTTTCAAAATAAAAAATAAAATAGGGCTGGGGGTGTAGCTTAGAGGTAGAATTGCCCTGGGTTTAATCCCTAGCACCAAAAAAAAAAAAAAATTAAGAAGCAAGCTAAATAGGTATCACTCTGAACCTTTAAGCAAACGTGATTTGGGGCGAGGGGAGGGGCATTCATTAGGACATGTAGTTAACTTCCTAGCAGCTGATAGAATCCTACCATTAGAAACTGTTGGATATCTTTCTTTGGAGCCATTCTTGGGACAATAACTTTATAAAGGGGATGGGATGTACAAATGAGTACAGGGTAAATCAACTACTGTCTACTGGTCCTAGAAGAGCTGGATATCCTCATAGCAATCATTTAAAATCAAAAGTGCAAGCCTGGTGTGGTGGCACATACCAGTAATCCCAGTACTGGGGAGATTTAGACAGGAAGATTGCAGGTTCAAGGCCAGCCTCAGCAACTTAGCAAGGCCTTCAGAAACTTGGTGAGACCCTGTTTCAAAATAAAAAATAAAATAGAGTTAGTGGTGTATCTTAGAGGTAGAATGCCCCTGGGTTCAATTTCCAGTATTACAAAAAGATAATAAATAAATAAATAAATATAAATGCAAGCAAGCACTAGGTGTGGGGGTGCCTGCCTGCAATCCCTGTACTTGGGAGGCTGAGACAGAAGGATCACAGGTTTGAGACCAGCCTCAGCAACTTAGCAAGACCCTCAGCAATTTAGCATGACTCTGTTTCAAAATAAAACAAAAAGTGCTGAAGGTGTAGATCAGAGGTGGTATACCCCTGGGTTCAACCCCAAGTACCAAAAAAAGAAAAAAAAATCAAAAGCTCCCCAGACCACATCAGGACAGTGTTCCTTCCCATTGCCAGTTCTATTGGAGTCCAGATTCTTTCCATTCTACCTACAGGAAACAATCAGCAGCATTTCCTAATGGCCCACAAAAACTGACAGCCAACTGCCTTGCTATCAGCCCATCTTCTCCCACATTTCCACAGGGTAAACTGCCACGCAAGAGACACACAATGCGTATTAAAGCAGAAGCAGAAAGGCAAGATGGAAGCCGGGCGTGGTGGCGCAAGCTTGTAATCCCAGTACTTTGGGAGGCGGAGACCGGAGGATCCGGGTTCGCGGCCAGCCTCAGCTTTCTCTGTCTCTCTCTCTGTCTCTCTCCTTAGTGAGGCCCTCTGCAACTTCGTGAGACCCAGTTTCAAAATAAAGTATAAAAAATAGGGCTGGGGGCGTAGCGCGGAGGTAGAACGCCCCTGCGTTCAATCCCTGGTACCGCAAAAAAAAAAAAAAGAAAGGCAAGATGGATCAGAACCAGCGGCAGCAGTACTCCTGCGGAAGTCAATGAAGACCAGCTGAATGAACAGGCGAAGGAAGGCTATGCATTCAGTTCGCTGTGGAGGGAATGAGCCACCACCACTTGCATTTGGGCAGCAGGGGAGTAGCAATAGAGTGGAAAGCAGGGAGGGTTTCGGGCTCACTTTGCTGGGAGCTACTGGCACAGGAAGCCTGGGGCTGGGCCACCTAGGTGGGTCATTCTATGGCACGGGTTCAGGATGTGGCTTTCTCTCATTGGTCCTAAGTTGGAAGTAGGGATAAAACTTAGGGACACTCAGTTATTAATCAAGTCCTGGACATTTGGAGCTATTATAGACGTTGCTGTTTGGCATTCCGGATTATTAGTAGAGCTAGTAGTCCGACTTCTCTAAGCATGTTTTATAGCAGGCTGGCTGATTACAGGTAAAGGAGTTGGTTTCCTGGGAAGGTTGCTGCTGATCATGGGTCAGAGTTCTATTTTCATGCATGGTCTGGCCATTGTCCATTTGAATATTCAGACTCTCGCTGCCAAGAGGACCAGCAGTCTCCCTGAAAGTTCAAAGCTCCTCTTCAGGAAAACATGCAACCCAGCCTCTCCTCATTCCTTCCTTCCACTTGCCAGACAGGGCCCCTCACCTAAGGCCCAACAGTGCTGAGTCCTTCCTTCGTGTTTTCTTCACTGTAACATCTCTCTTGTCTTGCCTGTTTGAGCAAGTTCTTTCCTTTACATTTAAAGCCACTTTGAAATCACTTCCACACAGTCGCTGATGGCAGGCCCCTCAAAACGAGCCAGTGCCCCTTTTCTTTCTATGATGTTCACATGTTATTTATTTATTTGCAAGTGCACTATGTATCATATGGTATTAATATAACAGTGACAATGTCCATTTCAGAAGACAGTTGAGGATCATGCCACATATAGGGAGTGTTTAGTAAATAGTTATGAATGATCGATGATCAAGCTCTGCCTTAGCAAAATAGAGAACAATCCCAGCAGACCAGTTAGAAGAGATTCAGGTTACCTATTATCGTGGTCCATTTCCTGTTGCTATAAAAAAAATGGTAAAGTTTATACATATACAAGCCAGGCGTGGTGGCAGACGCCTGTAATACCAGTACTTGGGAGGCTGAGACAGGAGGATTGCAGGTTTGAGGACAGCCTCAGCAATATAGGAAGACTCTCAGTAACCTAGTGAGATCCTGTTTCAAAACAAAAAATAAAAAGGTCTAGGGGTGTAGCTCAGAGGTAGAATGCCCCTGAGTTCAATCCCCAGTACCATAAAAAAAAAGTTTATGTAGTTGGCCCTATGTACCTGTGGGTTCCATATCCATGGATTCAACCAACCATAGATCAAAAATATTCAGGGGTAAAAATTGTATCTATACTGAACAGGTACAGACTTTTTGTCTTGTCATTATTCTCTAAACAATACAGCATAACAACTGTTTCCATAATGCTTACATTATATTAGGTATTATAAGTACTCTAGAGATGATTTTAAGTATTCAGGAGAGTGTACGTATATTATATGCAAATACTACGCTATTGTACGTAAGGGACTTGAGCATCCTCAGCTGTGGGTGTCCATGGTGGGGGGGGCTGGAACCCATCCTCTCAGATACTAAGGGACAGCTGTATGCATATCCATATGAAATATACATATGTATTTTACCCAGATACCAATTTAATATAATTCTCATCAAACTAAAAGCCAAATGGTAATTACAAGAATGAAATGAGCCTTCCACATTCCCAATCAGAACTGTAAAGTAACCTGGGTAAGTATAACAAAGGCTAATATAACAGCCTTCCACAGTGACAGTAATGGCATGATAAATGTATCATAATGTAAAAAAAAAGCCCACCTTGATCCAGATAAACTTCTGGGACACCTCAGATCTTACAGTTATATACTATGAAAGCCCCATGTGGCCCAAGCTGTTGTCCATTACCCCAGGACCAAAATTACAATTACCATTCAATTAAAATAAGTAGATTTTTAAAAACTGCCCGTTATAAAACCTTAAAATACTTATATGGGCAAATCCAATTACTGCTATTTAAAAATGGCAACAAAAATTTGTCCAATTTATCTGGGTCTGACTTCTGGATTCAAAAAGAATAGTCAGGAGGGCCATTACTGACCAAATATTATGAGTGTAACACTACTTTATTAATTTTATAAGTTCTAAGTTTTTCTCTATGTTCCCTTTCCTGAGATATTCTCTCTCTCTCTCTCTCTCTCTCTCTCTCTCTCTGGTACTGGGGATTGAACTGAGGGGCATTCTACCACTGAGCTACATATACTCCCAACCTTTTTATTTTTTGAAACAGAGTCTCACTAAGTTGCTGAGGGTCACACTAAGTTGCTGAGGGTCACACTAAGTTGCTGAGACTGGCCTTGAATCTGCGATCCTCCTGTATCAGCCTCCCAAGTATTAGGATTACAGGAATGTGCCACCACGCTGGGCTTGAGATCTTTCTAGAATACAGAAACCCATCCACTCCCTGGAACTTAGCCAAGGGCCAGAGGGAATACAAATAATAAACGCCACTTTCTATTTGCATCAGGCTTTAGAGCTTATAAATCATCTCAGATAGTGAAATCATGTGAGCCACAAATTGTGGGTGAGATCTGATTAAATGTCTGTGGTATTCTATCTCTGAAAAGAAACCAGTTACAGCCGGTCGTGGTGGCTCACGCTTATAATCCCAGTACTTGAGAGGCGGAGACCGGAGGATCCGGGTTTGGGGCCAGCCTCAGCTACTTAGTGAGGCCCTCTGCAACTTTGTGAGACCCGGTTTCAAAATAAAGTATAAAAAATAGGGCCAGGGGTGTAGCTCGGAGGTAAAATGCCCCTGGGTTCAATCCCTGGTACCACAAAAAAAAAAAAAAGAAACCAGTTACTACCAGGGTGTGGGACAGACACAGGAATCTGCACATGCTCTATGGCAAGCCCATAAAATTGCATGCAACCTAATAAAGCTGCCAATGAGTCTATTTCCCTGGACGTTTCTTCCTCCTTCCATCCAGTATACCCTGTAAAATAGGCCAGGTAAACACCTGTGGTGCAGAGCAATAATACAAGATTTCCAAGTCAGCTTCCCATGGTTACTCCTCTCCCTGACCCAAAGAAAGACTAAGTTCAAGATAAGGCTGGACACCTCTCAGGCAACTGCCCACCTGCCTCCCAGGTCATCAATAATTCCCTCCTCTCACTTTCTAACCTCTAGTCAAACTGGCTCTTTAAAACCCTGTGCTGGTTATTTCTGTCTTCTGTGGTGGGGCTGGGACTCATCTGTAACAATAGGGGCACTAGAGGAAGATTGGGAAGCTGTTGGATTCCTGTTCTTAAGAGCGTGACTAGACCACATTTCATCCTAGCAGCAGCCATTGCCTCCACCACCAGCAGTTGCTTCCAGTTTTTCCAACATTCCAAAAACAGCCTCATCACCACCTCCCCTCACTCTCCCTGCTCAGAGACACCAGCCCAACTAGCCAGCATTCCCTCACCAGAGGTCTGAGTGCCAGTTCCACAGCCCCCCTTTATGACCCAGAGGAACCAGAACAATCCAAGCAGGATCTCCCCCAGCCTGGGGTCTGGGTCCCAGTCCTGCAGGCTATGCTCCAAGCCACAATCCTAGTCTCTTACTTTTGTTACCCCAAGCTGCCGTTTCCTATCATTCTTACCTCTATGACACCTGTAACCCTTTTCTCTTTCCTAACACCTGGCTAACAATGTGTGTGTGTGTGTGTGGGGGGGGGTCCTGGGGATTGAACCCAGAGGCATTCTACCTCCAAGCTACACCCCCAGCCCTATTTTATTATTTACTTGGAAACAGGGTCTCACTAAGGTAACAATTCTTTATATGAACTTTTCTATTAAAATACCTGTTGTAAGTCGGGCCTGGTGGCTTGTAATCCTGGTACTTGGTAGGCTGAGACAGGAGGATCAAAGATTCAAGGCCAGCCTTAGCAATTTAGATTCTATTTCAAAACAAACAATAAAAAGGGCTGTAGCTGTAGCTGAGAGGTAGAATGCCCCTAGGTTCAGTCCCCACTACTAAAATCAAATAAAAAACAAAAACACAACAACAAAAACTGTTGTGGTTTCTGTCTCCTACCTGTCCTCAGATAGTACAAGGCTAATAAAAGAGCTCTTTCAGTCTGGTTTCATATCAATAATTCTTTTTGTGTTGGGGGGCAGGGGGTTACTGGGGATTGAACCCAAGGGCACTCTGTCTCTGAGCTACAACCCCATCCCTGTTTTATTTTTTATTTTGAAACAGGGTCTTGCTAGGCTGCTGAGACTAGTCTAGAACCCATATCCTCCTGTCTAAGCCTCCCAAGTACTGAGATTACAGGCATGCACCAGCACACCTGGCTTCATATCAACAATTCTTTAAGAACACGTGTGCTAGTTTCTCTATTCTAGGAGGTCTATATTTATCTCTATTAATTCATGCTCCAGGGACTGGTCCTCAATTTGCTAGGCCCAAAAACGGACTATGTCAGCAAGTAACAAAGGCAAATTTGTCCCTCACGTCACTGTCATGAGGAAAGAGACATCTAGGCCAGCAAGACCACGTCAACCTGCCAGTTTCATGGATACTAAAATATACAAAACCCCTGGGTCAGAGACAAAGGACTTACTCTGGCAATAGCTGGAGTACCAGCACATACACTGGTTCCTCAAGCCCAAATTCCCATATGACAACGTGAAGAGGGCTGGGTGGTACCTGTACACACAGTGGGCTAAGTCATGGGAGAGGACTGCTGATCTTGGGGAACCTGGATCTTTTATCTACATCAAAGCAACATAGTATCTGACATGGTAAGCAATTAATTTCTAAATGCCATTTGTTCTTGCCAGTTAATTAAGGGTAATAAGTAGTTCAGACTCTAAAAGCCAGACTCAGTACATAATTGGATTGATATATTCAATCTTGTTAACTTTTTGTTTTTAAAACAGTATCTTTCAGAGGTTTCCTATTTTGACATTTATTGATAAATGTCTCCTTATCTGACAGTCTTGTATCATCATAGCCCCAGAAACTCCATGATACTTAATAAGTGCTTACCAAATTTAAGTCTTGTAATTTTGGCTCCAACCTAAAAATCTGTTCTTGAAAACACCCTCAAGTTTCAAAATATCAAAAAATGTCTAGTCTTATAATACAAACACATATCCAGTTCAGAACTATTTCTTCTTATGCCTGGGATTACAGGTGCATGCCTGTAATCCCAGTACTTGGGAGGATGAGATAGGAGGATTACAGGTTTGTGGCCAGCCTCAGCAACTTAGTGAGGCCCTCTGCAACTTAGTGAGACCCTGTTTCAAAAAATAAACAAATAAATAAAATTGTGGTGTAGCTTGAAGGTAGAATGCCCCTGGGTTCAATCCCTAGCACCACCACCACCAAAAAAAAAAAAAAAAAAAAAAAAGCTATTTCTTTTCCCTGCTTCTGGAAGGATATGGGAATAGAAGAGTGGTCATTTTAACCAAAAAAAAAAAAAAAAAAGCCTAATTATCAGTTCAAATGTCTTCAGGTAGTTTAGTGGCTAGGGCCAGTAATTTTTGATTACTTAACATCTGAATTCGTGAAGCGGCTGTTGCCACCACTCCAATTTATTGAAGCAAGCAACTTCAGTAGTTTTAAGAAAATGGGAAAGAACACAGGAAAGAAGAAAAGGTAGCCTCAATTAAATTTCTCTGCCACTGGAGATATCAAGAAGAAATAATGTATCTGTAAAACTGCATAATAATGGATTGTTTTCTATAGTATGGTATCAACTCTTCAAAGAAAAAAACCCCAGAAATCCTTCTGTACAACACAAAACCTAGAAGGCAGTAGTATCAAGAAGGTAAACCATTTTCTCTGTAGAAATAAGATTACAGAAAAAAAGGGTGACTGAGGCTCTTTTATAGCTCTATAAATAGAGAATTAAAAATAGAAAGATAACATTCCTATCTTATACCACAAACAAAATAGATTAAAGACCGAAATATAATATTACAAAAGTTTTAGGAGAAAAAACATACAGAATTGGGGATGACACAAAGCCCCACGGCCATCAAAGAAACATACAGATCCAACCTCACCTTAGGTTAAAATACTAGCAAGAGTAGACTATTTAACAAAAGATTGAGAACTAAAGCAAAACATTTGTACAAATCAAACAAAAAGACAAGCAATGCAAACAAAAAAAATAAAGGATTAGAAGCACAGTTCACAGAATATAATGGCCAACAATAATAATTATTATATGAAAAAAGACGGCCTTACTAGTGTCAGGGAAATGCAAAAAAAAATTTTTTTTAATTAGAGAGAGAGTGAGACCATGCTTTCACCCAACAGAGTAGCATTGCTTCTTTATTTGCTGCTGTGGGATGGTCTCATCCCTCCATAAAGGTCATCTGAATAGACCCTGTGAAACACTTGCCATGTCCAACACTGGAGAGCCCTGCACTGCTGCTCTGAACAGGCGACTGCTGACTGGACCAGCCCTCAGGGCAAGGGGTGTTCTGGAAGGAAAGGCACACTCCCCCAGCCAATGCCATGTGAGGTATGTCAAGGGGAGCTTGGACACTACCTGGTCCTTCCAGTCTCATATCAGCCTGAAGCACCAGAATGGTAAGCTCCAAATGAACTGAGGAAGTATTTAAAACGCTAGCACAGCCAGGTGTGATGGTGCACGCCTACATTCCCAGTACTTGGGAAGCGGATACAGGAGGACGGCAGGTCAGAAGCCAGTCTCAACAACTTAGCAAGGCCCTCAGCAACTTAGCAAGACCCTGTTTCAAAATAAAAATAAAAACAGAGCTGGGGGTGTAGCTCAGAGGTAGAATGCCCCTGGGTTCAATTCGCAGCACCACAAAAATAAATAAAATAAAATGCTAGCACACTGGCACATTTCATGCCAGTGAAAAAAATTTAGCATAGCCAGTAAAAAAATTTGTAGTACATTGATAAGAGCATGAGCAAAAAGAAATTCTCATGTACTTGTCAGAGAATAATTTTCAAAAAGTAAAAAATATTTAGTATGTTTAGGTCAAAGGATTGGACCCACCAGGATGAAAACAACAACAACAAAGAGCGATAATACATAAGAATGCTGGAATAGGATTATAAAGTAAGATTAGTAAAGTGGTTAATATCATACAAGGTTTAAAAAAAAGCCTATAACCTTTTTTTGAGTGTGTGTGTGGTACTGAGGATTGAACCCGAGAGGGTTCTACCTCTGAGCTACACCCCCAGCCCTATTTTATCTTTTTATTTTGAAACAGGGTCTCACTAAGTTGCGGAGGGCCTCACTAAGTAGCTGAGGCTGGCCGCGAACCTGCGATCCTCCTGTCTCAGCCTCCAAGTACTGGGATTACAAGTGTGCGCCACCACGCCCGGCTCCTATAACCTCTTTTCTACCAGAGAAAAATACCCTATCACTCTACCAGGTAATTATTTGTAGCTTATCAATATTGTACAAGTTAACATCTAGCTTTACAGTGTCTGGGCCTGGATTAACAGTAAATCAGGCTGGTTCGAGTGCAGTGGTATTTACAACTAATTGATCACAATAGTAAATTACAGTCAAACAGTGTCAGTTAACCATTAGGTGGATTTGTGGGACAGTTCTGGAACACTATTTCTCAAACATTGGTTTCAGGACTCCTTTACACTCGTGTGTATGTGTGTGTGTTACTGGGGATTGAACCCAGGGGCATTCTACCTCCAGGTTACACCCCCAGCCCTATTTTATTTTTATTTTGAAACAGGGTCTTGCTAGGTTGATGAGAGTCTCATTACTTGCTGAGGCTGACCTCGAACCTGTGATCTTCCTGACTCAGCCTCCCAAGTACTGGAATTACAAGTGTGTGCCACCACACCTGGCTCTCCTTCACACTCTTAAAAAATTAGGATATCTAGGCCGGGCGTGGTGGCACACGCTTGTAATCCCAGTACTTTGGGAGGCGGAGACCGGAGGATCCGGGTTCGCGGCCAGCCTTAGCTCTCTTTCTCTCTCCCTGTCTCTCTCTAGTTAGCGAGGCCCTCCGCAACTTCGTGAGACCCAGTTTCAAAATAAAGTATAAAAAATAGGGCCGGAGGTGTGTAGCGCGGAGGTAGAATGCCCCTGGGTTCGATCCCCGGTACCGCAAAAAAAAAAAAAAAAAAAAATTAGGATATCCAAGAGCTTTTGTTTATGTAGGCTAATATCTTACAAGGCTAAAATGCATCAGAAAATAAATTTAAAAATTTAAACATATACTTAAAAACACAATAATAAGCAGCCAGGCGCATGGCCCACACCTATAATTCCAGTACTTGGAAGGCTGAGACAGGAGGATTGCAGGTTCGAGGCTAGCCTCAGTAACTTAGCAAGACCCTGTTTCCAAATAAAAAACAAATAGGGCTGGGGGTATAGCTCTGAGGTAGAATGCCCCTTGGGTTCAATCCCAAGCCACACACACACACACACACACACACACACACACACACACACAAAAGCCCATTTACATATTAACATAAATAACATTTTAAAATTGTTTTCCAATACAAAAATATTAGTGGCAACATTTTTAGAGTTTTGCAAACCATCAGGATTTCAAAGTAAAAATTTATTGATAATAATAATTACAGACATTATACAAACACAGCAAGGATAACCAATAGCTAGTGTGTGAGTCAGCTTTTGATTGTTGTGACCAAAATACCTGAGAAGATCAAGGTAGAGGAAAGATTTATTTTGCCTCAGGGTTTAAAGGTTCCAGTCCATGGTCGACTGGCTCCAGTGCTCTGGGCCTGAGGTGAGGCAGAACATCATGGTGGAAGGGCGTGGTGGAAGAAAGCGGTGCAGCTCACGGCAGCCAGGAAGCACACAGAAGGGGATGAGGAGGCCTTGGGTTTCATCCACAGCCCCTAAAAACAAAAACAAAAAACCCACAAACAAACAAAAAGATCACACACACAAACAAGAAACATCTTAGGCAGGGTGGGGTAGGTGGGGAAGAATGGGTGAGCTGTAATTAAATGGAAGCAAGATTAAGCACAGATTGAAAAAGTGTTGAAGCTACATGTTGGTTGGGAAGGGGGTGTTATTACTTTATGTATTTTTGCATGTTTGAAATTTTCCAAAATAAATTACTTTTATAAAAAGTCATAAAAAGGCCGGGCGTGGTGGCGCATGCTTGTAATCCCAGTACTTTGGGAGGTGGAGACCGGAGGATCCGGGATCGTGGCCAGCCTTAGCGCTCGCTCTCTCTCTCTCTCTCTCTCTCCCTGTCTCTCTCTCTCTCTTTCTCTTTCTACCTAGTGAGGCCCTCCGCAACTTCGTGAGACCCGGTTTCAAAATAAAGTATAAAAAAATAGGGCCGGGGGTATAGCGCGGAGGTAGAACGCCCCTGGGTTCAATCCCTGGTACCGCAAAAAAAAAAAAGTCATAAAAAGGAGAAAACAATTTTAAACAGGCTTGTTATAAAATCAAGGAATACTTATATCACAAATGAAGAGATTCAGTTAAAAGTCTGGATTTAAACCGTTGACTACCTTTCTCCTTTTGCCCCAAATTCTTGCAGTGAGTGATACATCAAAAAAGATCTAAAGAGAGACATGATGGTGCATGCCTATAATCCCAGCTACTCAGTAGGTAAGGCAGGAGGATTGCAAGTTCGAGGCCAACCTGGGCAACACAGTGAGACCATGTCTCAAAATAAAAAGGGCTGGGGATGTGGCTCAGTGGTACAGTACTTGCCTAGTACATGTAAGGACTTGGGTTCAATCCCCAATACCACCCAAAGAAACTTCTAGTAAGTTTCTCAAAGTGGTTCTCAAAATGTGGTCCTTCAGAGAATTGCATCAACGTCACTTGGAAATTTGTCTGGAAACTTGTTAGAAATACAAATTCTCAGCCGACATCCTAGAAACACTCCTGAATCATTAACTCCGGGGGGTGAGGCCCTGCCATGTAGGTTTTGATGGCAAGAAGCAAGGGAGGAAAGGGGGAGGAAAGCCTTAGCCCAAACTGGCTCTGGAGACAAGTCAAAAAGGTCAGAGTTGTTCAGGGATACTCAAAGCTCAGTCAGTAAGTCACTGAAGGTGGGAGACCTGAAGCCGAGAACTTCCCCACCTTCAAAACCAGCGGTGTGTGGGGATGGGAGATAGTTCTGCAGAGAAGGGCTCCATCCTCAGAATAAAGCACTTCACATTTGGCAGAGATGAGAGCATAGATCTTCTGCCAGTGCCCATCTGGGTTCTCCATAGTTGGCCAGTTAACAAGCCTCCTTCTCAGTCAAGGTTATACCTTCAAGGGAAACATTGGGAAAACACACCAACTACCATTCTTTCCTACTTAAGAGGGACTTTTAAGAACAACTGATGGCAGTAACGTTAGTAAGTTCAACAAACAGAACAACTGACAATTGATTGGGAAAACAGAAATAAGTCAAGGAATGGAAAATAACTTGAAAATTCTGATTGGTATGCTGAGAGGTAAGGGTACTACATAATGAAAAAAATTAGAACAAGAAAGCAATCTTGAATATTTTTTTAAAATTCCTAAGCTTAAAATAAAATTGAAAAACTAAATAATAATGCAACAACTATACCCAAAAAGTGGATTAGTGATCTGGAAGATAAAATTTGATAAAATCTTCCAACAGAGCAAAAAGACCAACCCCCCCCCCCAAATATACAAAAGTACAGTGATACAAGGGTCAAGTCAGGAGGTCTAATATCTACATGCAGAAAGATGAAATAAAATAAGAACATAAAAAATCATTTTAAAAATTTCAATTAATATGAATGCACTGAATTCCCCAGACACTCTTAAATTGGGCTATCAAAAAGCTGTTTTGAGCTGGGT